>CAIGRP010064791.1:0-25309 GCA_903798385.1 Fraxinus cuspidata | reverse complement strand
GAAAGGTTTTGGGAACTGCGTTGCTATGATTTAAAGGTTTAGATAATATAAACATTTTGAAATGATTTTCCAATTATCCTATGTATTGTTGATGTGAGACAATTAAACAACCATGAAAGATATTAGCAAATAGAAATATCATTGAAGTTTGTGCGAAAACTTAATTTGATTATTCAAGTATTTTTCTAACTTATGTAGTCACGAAAGTTAATTAACAATGCACCATAGATCATTCGTTAATGTCAAGCACTCCAAATCCGATGTGGCATCATTAAAATGTGACGTGGACTAACTGCCATTAAAAATATTGCCAAACAAAGTGAACGAAAAATAATAATTCTATCACAACAGAAATTCTCTTCTAACTGATCTTTCCATATCTCACTCTCTACAGTCTACATAACTACTCTATATAATACTCATAATCCATACATTATCCCTACATTTAATTTTTCTGTTACTTCCAGAAACAATTGATAAAGGCAAGCAAGTTATCATGGCCGCACAAGAAGGTTCTGATTTTCATGTCCAAGAAAATATTCCGCCCGGTTACCGATTCAAGCCGACAGACAAGGAGCTACTGTACTACTTGAACCTCAAGATTCTGAATAAACATATATCGACTGATGCCATAAAAGATGCTGATCTCTACAAGTACCATCCCAGCGATCTTTGCCGTGAGTTTCATTATTTCTTGATGTTTCTTGGTGGTTCTTTTCTTATTATCTTCCTGATCAGTTATCATTTATATTTACATTCTTTATTTATTAATGTGATTATCAGAGAGCGATATGAATGGAACACACGAGGGCTACTTTTTTACTTCTAGAACTAGGAAGTATCATAAAGGTAGTCGGCCGGACCGAACAGCCGCTGATGGTTACTGGAAAGCCACTGGAGGCGACATCATTCTCCACAGCAATGGCCAAGAAGTTGGAAGGAAAAAGGTGCTCGTCTATTATGAAAGGAAATCTGATAATAATAAAGGAACAAAGACTAACTGGATAATGCATGAGTATACGATTCATCAAATGAAGGATGTCGCATGTTCTTCTACAAATGCAATTCCAGATGACAAGATGGTACGTAAAAATTTTCATATTCATTGATTAATTAATTTGTTCGTCTATTATTCTTGTTTAGGATAATTACTTGAAAACTTAGGGTGGTTTAATTGACAATTTAGGATATCTTTTGTACTGATAACCTTACGTTTTTTTTTTAAATTATCACTTTTCATTATCTTGAAAACTAGTGTTTCTAATCAATAATTCTAGGGTTTTTTTTTTTAAACCCCATCAAACAATAAATAAATTTTGATATTTTTGTAACACGAATTTGTTTTATATATTTTGCAGTTGGACAAGTGTGTGTGCAGAATTTATAATAGAACATCAAAATCCAGCAAAAACAAAGAACAAGACACACAAAGAAACATGATCTCAATACAAGAGACTCATGTCCCTGATGCAAATTTGTCAGCAACGTCGTCTTATCATAATCCTGTGCCGACACTTGATCAGACGTCCTTACAAGGTGCTTATCTTCCCGAACAACGAGCAAGGATTAATGATCAATATCATTTGGTTCACGAACCCGTTACGTATATGCATGGAGATATGGCAATTCAAAGTAATATTCTTCCATCTCCTGAACTTACATACTTTCGTGGTGATCATATTCTTCCATCTGCTCAACCTCTTGCAAACATTCCTGGTGATCAAACCATTGTTACTCTATATAATCCTTTGATTCCACCTGAGACTGGTATGCAAAGCAATGATCAGTATCAACATATTACACACATGAATGGTGATGTGGGGACAAGTAGATTTGCAGCTTCCACTAGCAATGATGATGGTATTTACTTGGATTCCACGACTCCATATTTTTCACCTCGATTTGATTTATCAACCCCAATGGATCCTAATATACTAGAATCTCTATTGGGCGACTCATTTAATGCCCAATTACAATCTTCGCCAATTCCACCTGGTCAATCAATAGAACGGCTTGATTTTGATAATATATTACCGCAATTGGATTTACCTTCTCCTCCAATAGAATGGCATGATCTTGATAATACATTACCGCAATTGGATAATTGGGCATTGGATTTTCCTTTAGATGACTCATCCAACATGCAGTTTTAGTCCGAAAATGTTCATGGTACTAGATTGTGTAAATTTGATTGCGAAGTTGCTGGATCTACACTTGATGACAGAATGTGAAGATTTTGGATCAAGAGAAGAATGCCATTTTTGCAGTTTTCTAAGAACTTAAACTTTGCTGATTATGTAATGTTGCGGAAATATCCGCTTCACATTGTTCAATTGGTGTATGATGTACTTTTATTTGAGCCAATCCATCGATTAATTTTTGTAGTTACTTGAGATAGAAAATTGTTCCTTGCATGCAAACATTAGAGTATTATTTAGTATTTTTTAATATTTGTTTTGAAAGAGTATTTCCAATATTATTAACTTATGGATATTGGTGTAGTTTTATTTTATTCATTTCACATATTTTGTTGCTTTCTCTTGTGCTATTTTATTCACTTTTAATTCCTTTTCTTACAAATATTAATGAAATCAGAATGTAATATAAACATGTCTAGTAGAAGATTGATTGGCTATTGGATGTTGAAGCTAGACAAGCTTGGGGTCGTGCCAAGTTATCACTGTTGATAATTGGGTGATTTTTGTTTGTGATCACTGAAATTTCAACAAAATTTCAATTAAGTCACTTAACTTTAATATGTTACAACCAAAATATCAAAATTCAATTCACTTTTAATGTTAACCACTCTATTAGTTCAGTTATTAAACTTAACGTTCCAATCCAATGGGTTAAAAGCTGACAAAATCCAAGTAAATGTACTGCCTAATTCAAAAATTGAAAATATAATGCCACTTGATGATTATGATGATAACCACTCTATGCTTGCACGATCATATTCATATGCGATGTGAAAAAGATTAAACTAATGAGGTATGCGAAGTAAGCTATACTTGCAACATTTCATAACATGAATCAAGATCACTATTATTTGTTCTAAAGAAAATACCATTTCATCCATACATCGAGTTAGTCAGAAAGTGGTTGATTGGTGAGCGTCGCCGCGTGCCAAAGAATTTCATATCATTACATGTTTAAGAACTTTCAAAAAGATTGTCATTTTTAAACTCGTAAATCTTATAGAAATACTTAATGTATTAAGAAAAGCAAGAGCTAAATACATAGACATTTAATATCTGAGTTTTTAAAAGAATCTGTCATTATATGTGTGTGTGTGTGTAAAATATGAATTTCTTGAAATAGAAATTTGTAAAAATGGAATTTTCTTAAAATTGGAGTGATTGTAAATATTGTTTTTCGTGTTGTTGATTTGAATAATGCGCAATTAAAAGGCTTACAACGAGGAGGTAGGTCACAAGTGGACCATTTTAATCCCAAATTCTCCTTAAACAATTTAAATATTTTTGACAAAGTCTTTCGATCTTATAAATACGCAAATCAAGAAAAATTTAAACAATAAGTGTGAACTAGAGATGTCTTAAAATATAAATTTTCTAATTAGTAATTTTTATCTAACTCATTTATTCGAAACTAATAACTTATTTCGATCATTTTTTATTTATTTTTAAATATCACGCTAGAGCTAAACACGTAAACATTTATGACACGTAAAGTCTAAAACATGAGCAATGAACAGTAACAATTTAAAATCTAAAATTGTCATTTAAAATCAATCTAAATCTGTTATTTAAATCAATTTAAAATTTAAAACTTACGAACATTTACGACTTTTTCTAAAAAAATCTATAATTTACATTTTTTATCAGTGAATAGTGACACAGAAATCACTGTTACATACTGTACATGTGTACAATAGGTTTCTTTTTTTTTTAAATATTATAAGTTTTAATATGTCTACCGAAAAGTAGATCCGGACTCTAATACCAAACTGTAACACCCCAATTTTTGTAAATCATAGAGGGTTACAAAAATTCGATTTTAAAATAACCTTAATGCGAAAACGATAAAATAATATTTCTTTCCAATAATAAATCTCAATCAAAACATGGAGTTTGTATTTATTTGAAATGAAAACATAATAACCTACTTATGAATAAACATGTATTTGAATACAATTAAAACTAAATAATCAATTGAAAGATAGAAAAACTAAATGCTTATTTTTTCTTTAAATCTTCTAGTAGCCTGCATCACCACTCTGCCACGATTGCAATTGACTCGAATTAACCTGTAGATTATTAGAAATGTGAATATAGAGGTGTCAAATGAGTCGAGCGACTTGTCGGCTCGACCGCTCGACTCGTTGGCGGCTCGGGCTCGTACTTTGACGAGCCTGAGCTGAGCCTGCACACGAGTAGGCATGTGGGCTTGTGGGTGGCGAGTGACTACAGTGACCAAAACGGTTACTTTTTTAAATATCCCAACTGTATAAGTTTAGTGATCGTTTGCAACAGTCACTGAACTTACAAAAATGGTTGTTTTGGCAACTATAATTTTTTCCTTCTTTTTTTATTCTATAAATATCCTAACTCATTTTCAAATTTTTTGACACAACATTCTAGCAGCAATTCTAACTATCTTTCACATTCTACAATCTATTACATTCATTTCTACCTTCAATTTCAATTATTCAATATCAATTATTACACTACAAATTTACAGTTACAATCTTATACATAAATTTTCTTTGAATTATTGATTTCTTTCCATATTTTTATTTCCTTACTTAGTAACTTACTATATAGTCTATACTATAAAAATAATAATACATATTCTATACATTTCCTCACAATTCACAAATGGATCTACACTTATTTGTTGAGAGTTTGTTTGGTATCGGAGGCGAATCACGTATGACGCCGCAAAATCCATTTCGAAATAAATTTGCCGATCTCAACGAAGCACTCATTCCAGAAAGTATTTCAGATTTGGAAGCTCACAAAAACAATAATCCAATTGATTTGGATGATGTTAATGTTCCCAAAGCGGAACATGAATTAAATATTCTTGATGCAAAAGGGAAGCAAAATGGGGATAAACGGGCAAAATGTTGGAATCACTTTAAATTGATTCCAACGGGTCGTGTGGTCGATGGAGTCCTAGAGTCTAAAGCAGTATATAAATACTGTCAACAACGATTGACATGACAAAAGAGCATTGGTTCCACCCACCTCAACCATCACTACAAAGCATGTGCGGCCAAATATGGACTTCTTGGTTCCAATCAAACGCAACTACACTTTGGTAGTCAATCGGTCGATTTTGTTTCTACAATACTTTGCACGTGGATGTATTTGGAGGAGAAAGCTCGAACGTGAATGGTGAAATTCATTTTTGGTGCTGAGTTTCCTGTAACAATAGCGGACAACCAACATTTGTCTCATAGGTGAAAGAATATCTTCAACTAATATACGTTGGGGTAAGTAGAAACACTCTTTGTTTAGATACAATAGAATACTTCCTTAATACAAATAAACAATTGATTACCGTTTTGCAAAAATATCGGGGTGATATATATTTATCTTCAAATTTATGAGAAGTGATTAATATAGCTATAACTGCATACTACATAGACTCACTTTAGTGTATGCATAAAAAGTTATTGCTTTTAAAATTATTGAATTCCCTCACAAAGCTAACAATATATATAACGCTATTATGAGTATTATTAGATATTATCATTGTGAAAGTTCTTTTACAGTTGATAACGCTAGTGTTAGTGAGCCAATTATCAATAAATTGTGTAGGGTACTGCAACCTGATTTCGGTAGTTATTTATTTTATATTTGTTGTGTGTGTCATATTTTTAATTTAATTATGCTGGATGGTTTGAAACATATTAAGAATGAGATTCAAAGAATTAGGAGCACACTAATATATATCATGATTTCACCTAGTAAAAAACAAGCATTTGAGGATTTTCGTGCTAAATTTGAGATGGTGAATAAGAAAATATTTATTAGTGACGTAGAGCATAGACAGAACTCAACTTACTTAATATTAAAATCATACAAAGCATTTGAATATTTCATAACTGAATTTTGTAATAATAGGCATATTAGAAACGATGATGACACTATTTTGAATGAATCTGATTGGATTTTAGCTTTTATAATTAAAAAAATTTTGACATCTTTTTATGACTCGACAAATAATTTACCTATCCCACTAGTTGTATAGTACTTGAATGTCTTTATATAATTGCAATAGCTTTTCATAAATACAAAAATGACCCAATTTAGTGAAATTCTATATTCTATGGAATTAAAGTTTAAAAAATATTGAAAAGACTTGCCTATATTATTTCCTTTAGTATAGATCATGGACCCCGATACAATTTATCAGGTACTAATATGTAATTTATTATAATTCAAAAGTTTTAACTTTTAATACACATATCATTTATAGAAATTTAGAACAAACTTTATGTGAAATATATGAATTATATGTAGAACGAATGGTTACAAATATTAGTTGGGTACCCTCTGCATCTACTCCTCCCGCTGATATTGTAGTAGACGATGCTGAAATATTAAATCTATTTGAAAGCATTAATACGTATTGATATGATGCAATATGTTCTTCTAGTAATAGTATGTCTACCACATGTAATCAGACATCATACACAAGTTTAAATGCATTGACTGCTGAATTACTTGATTACTTTAATCATAATATGCCTAATTATAAACGATCATAAAAAGTTCAGAAGAAGTAATTTGATTATAGTGAAAGTACGAACCACGATTACCAGTGATTTCTGCGATTATAAAAGACCTACTAGCAATGATGATGGTGATTACTTCCCGCCAATGGATCCTAGTATACTAAATTCTCTATTGGGTGACTCATCTAATGTCCAATTATAGTCTTTGCCAATTCCACCGGCGACTCATCCAACATGACGTTTCGGTCTGAAGATGTTCAAGGTACTGGATTGGGTAAATTTGATTGCAAAGTTGCTGGATTTACACTTGATAACAGAATGTGAAGATATTCGATCAATAGAAGAATGCCATTTTGCAGTTTTTCTAAGGGCTTAAACTTCGCTAAATATGTAATGTTGTGGAAATATTAAATAGCTGCTTCAAATTGTTTGGATGATGTAATTTTATTTGAGCCAATCTATTGATTAATAATTGTAGTTACTTAAGATAGAAAATTGTTCCTTGCATGCAAATGTTAGAGTGAATAATTTAGTATTTTTCAATATTTGTTTCGAAAGAGTATTTTTAATATTATTAATTGATGGATATTAGTGTAATTTTAGTTTATTCATCAAGGGTGGTTAAGTTTCCTTTTTTTCATTATTTAATAAAGATTTTATAATATATGGATTTATGCTATATAGTCTTTTTGGGTAATTTATAATTTAACACTCAAATAGAACTTAAACATTATACACGTTTTTATTTGAGGTTGTGCCAAATTATCACATTTGATGACGAAGTGATTTTTATTTGTGGTCACTAAACTTTGAACAAAGTTTTAATGGAATTATTAGACTTTTTAATTTGTCTCAATTAGATCATTAACTTTGATTTAGTTTTATTCTTTCACTGAACATCAATTTTAGTTTTGCCCTCTTACTTTGTTGTATCCCATATTGATTTTTTTTTCTTTAATTGGGCCATACCGCAATAGATTTTGTGGAAATTACACCTAACCAGAGTTTTAAAATACCCAATTTAAAAATCAGGTAATAATTTAAACTTTTAATATTATAAAATTAAATTAATTTGCCCCCAATACCCCCCCCCCCCACACCCGCCACCACCCAAACCCACCCCCACAAACCCTAATTCATCTTTATAAAATACTTTCTTTGCTGCCATAATTTTCACTTTCACTCCACCACCCTTTCGGCGACATGCATACAACCAGTGATCAATCTCTATAGCTCACAACACTATCGTCAATCCCTATAGATCACGATGTTGTCAATCTCCATACATCAGACACCGCCATCGATCTCTATAGATGAAGATGCCACTGATCTCTACAGCTCATGACGGCGCCGATCTCCCTTCTATCTCTATAGCTCATGACACCGCCGATCTCGTGGCTCATGATGTCTTCTCTCCTTTTCAGCTACATCATCAGCCATTTGATCAAAAGGAAAAATTTCCTTAGGTGCGGAAATCGTCATTGTGTGTGGCTCGATCTGAGTGTTGGTGATATTAGCATTGTACAATTACCGCTGTGGTTTTGTGGTTGTGGTGGTCATGCATTACCTTTGACAAATTTTTTTTTTTTTTTGGTGGTTGGGGTGGTCATTGTGATGTTAGCTATGGTGAGGTGGTGGTGTTGTTGGTGGTGGTCGTGGCGATAGTGCGGTGGTGGTGGTTGTGATGTTGGCTATGATGGTGAGGTAGTGGTAGTCGTGGCAGTGGTGCGTTGGTTGTGGTGGTGGAGGGATGGGATGGGATGGGATGTGATGTGGTGTATATGACTAATAATATTATATGATCTAAAAATGTGATTGTGGCTCACAATTTATTAAGTTGTAACTAATTAATTTAATGATTGTGACTTATAAGTTTTGTGATCGATAAATACATTGTGATTTATAAAAAAATTTATTTGTGATCGTGAAATAATTTGTGATCTATAAATTTTTTTATTTATGACCTATAAATTTTTTATTTGTGACCAATAAATTATTTATAACCAATTAATTCGATAATTTGTAACCAAATTATATAGAATTGTGACCTTAATATATTAATTAATAAAATATATTTTTAACCAGTTATTTTATAAATAAAATTTAATTAATATATAATATTTGAAGTTTTAAGCATGATTTCTTAGTTTTGAAATAGATCATACTTAATCTCTTAAATATGAAATTTTCCCATAAATCTTTATATAATCTATGGGTGACATGTCAACTGACCATTAAGCAATATTATAAGTGTTAAAATTAAATAACAGACTTTTAATCTAAAGAAATTATCATAACTTTGATATTAAGTGATCAAATTGAAATAAAATGTGATAAGAGTGATAAAATCTGAAATTAAATTTCATTTCTTTGATAGATACGAGGTTGAACATATTACCAGGAAATCCTATTGGAGGATGATTTGGTCACTGAATTTTGAGTGAAATCTCAATTAAGTCACTTAACTTTAATATTTTACAATCTGAATATTAATCTTCAATCTAATTTTAATTTTAGCGACTCTATAATTAGTTCAGTTACTAACGTTCCAATCCAAAGAGTTAAAAAACGATAACATCCAAGTAAATATATCGCCCAATTCAGAACTTGAAAATAAGTACCACTTGATGATTATGATGATAAAGTAAGGCCTTTGTATATCCAATTACTATTATTGTAATTCCCTGCTCATAAATAATATGTTTGTAAGTTCGGGTACGTTATGATCTACAAATTGTTCACACTTTGTCGTTATCGTTCAGGCACATGTTGTTAAATAAAAATAGAAACACAAATATAAGGAGATGAAACCACCCACGCTTAGTAAAATAACTTCTATAATGAATTAAGAAATCTTATCGAGATATGAAAAGTTCATAGGAAAGGTAAGCATTTGTAATTGACACAACCATCTATAGGATCGTAGATATGCTAAAAGATCCTTAATGTATGAAGGGAGAGCGTTATTTACAGTCCGTAGCTATCTTATAAGGGAAAAAAGGAATTAGGCTAGTGAACTATGGGGAGATTCACGATATGGGGTTTATACATTGAAATTACCAGAAGGGATCAAGCATATTCCAAACTAGTCTAGGAGTTTGAGAAGCGAGAATATGCGGGAGGATGAGGAGAATCTTTGAGGGATGAGATGTGTTGGGACTATCTAACCCTGGAGCCTTAGTTGACTCCGAAGAAATTAGAGTGTTGGCATAGGACCTACCTCGTCCTTGACTTTATAGAGTTCTTTATGCCTGTAGAGGACGACAAGGCATATGAGCCACCCAAGGGTAGTGTATCTTGATTACCCAACAAACGAATTTTTTCTAAAGAAAATAAAAATTTGCACATCTGGTTCTCATGGTGATTTTAGCAATTGGATATGGATATCGTTGAAGAAAGAAATGCTAATAGCAATGTTGAATTGGAGTGGTAGTGGTGGTGGTGGGTGACGACAATGGGGGTATGATGTTGCTTGTAGAAAATGATATTTAGGGTATGGTGATTTTTAAATAATGTTTGTAGTGGTAAAAAAAAAAAATAAAAGGAGAATGAAAGTGCGGTTAAATTAAAATAGGGTAAAATTCATTAAATGTTTGACTAAAATGGATAATGATATCATTTTATAGAGAACAAAAATAGTAATTAGAAAAATTAAGGGATTAGAAAATCTAAGGGGCATGCTTGACATTTTGGGGTACCGACTATGAGCATTTTTTAAAAATATTCCATTTTTCAAGTGGATCCGGACCTCTTGTTATTGTTCGGCCTAAATAATTGTATTTAGTAGTTTGAATACTTATGAGCGGATCGATTTTAAGTGATTTTAGTGATGACTTTTAAAATACTCTAACCCATGCTTAGGAATTTATTATCCACTGGTAGTGAAATTTTTTTAAATGAATAAAATTACATATACGACCCTGGGTGAAATTTTAAATTTATAATTTCTTGCATAAAATTTTTTTACTCGTAAACGATATTTTACTTATAAGTAATTTTTTAAAATATAAATTAATATAATTTTGAGTTAGTATCTTTATTTGAAAGTCAATGTTAGTTTTTTACTTTTTAAATGAAGATTTTTTACTCATAAATGATACTATACTTATATATACTTTTTTTTTTTTCATATAAATTAATATAATTTTAAGTTAGTATCTTTATTTGAATGTCAATTTTGTAATTATAAGTTTTCGTACTTTAAAATAAGTGAATTTATGTCTTATTAGTAGTATCATGATTTTATAAACTTTTTTTTTTTTTGCAAAAAGTGGTTTTTTTATGTTATAAGTAAATTTTTACTTATAAATGAATTTTTAATCATAAAGTAATTTTTTTAATATAAATAAATTTCTAATTAATATATTTTTATTTACAAATTAGTTCTGAAAAAATTATGTTTGTTGGAAATAATTATGGGCGTTTATATTCAAACAACATTTTTTAAATATATACCCACATTTTATTAAATTAATAGTCATTAACATTTATTCATTATCACATTTATTTTCTTAATTTTTTTTGCTTCATCACATTCTTATTTTAACATTTCATTGATCAGAAAATTTGATTCTTAATCATGATTTTCATCCAAAATATTATTAATATACTTTAAAATGAGCTTCAATTATTTAATTTTATTTTTTGTGCTATTATTTGTTTTGATTATTTAAAAATTTTATGTGCAAACAAGTTTTTAACTCCATCTTAAAGGAAATTTTGGAGAAAAATCATAATTAAGAACAATTTATGTTAATTTGAAAATAAAAATGCTATAAAAAAGTTTGAGACATAAATATGAAAATATGCAAATGTTATGAATCTTTCATAATCTAGTTATTCAAAATTATGATGAAAATATAATTAGCCAATAATTATAGTATGGAAGGTAAAACTAGGAAAAATGCGATAAACGATAAAAATTCGCCTATTTTGTGGATTGAAAAAAAATGGTCAAAATTAAACTATATGGATTTTGGATAATTTCAAAATCATGTCCCCCAAAATTAGCAACCATAATTTTTTTCAAAGACACCGAAATGTGGAGGGACGAGTCATGGCGTCAAGATCCTCTGGCTTTGGACCTTCGGAATTGCATCGGTAATCCCTCCTCCATCGATATATACATATGTATGAATTTGCGATTGTGATTGAATTTACCTTCTGATTCATTTGCAGTTTTGGTGGCCAATGTTATGAGGACCAGAATAAGAGATGAAATTGCAATGAGATGAAGCTCCGTGAATTCCTTGACAAGAAGGGTGTTCCGCCTGCTCCGATCATTGAATGCTACCTGCAAAATGAGGTTGGGGCTTTCTTCCCCATTGTACCTAAGGCGTAGTTGGTTTAAGAGTTGGAGAAAAGCGTATTTGAAGTTCAAGCAGTAAAGTTTCAATAGAATCATATTGTTCTCACCTTGGGGGTATTTATAGGTGCCTGATGCAACGCACCCGTTCAGTGGTTAATGGTGCCACGTGTCCCACGTAAGTCTTCCCACTTCACCCACGTTCTAAGGGGATGACCCCTACTTCTTAGGCGGTTGGTCGTGCTCGCGTTTACCGTTGAGCAGCTCCCTTCTAGCTGGTTGACATTTGTTTGGTTAAGTGTAGTGTTGGCCTGGTGGTGGTAGGCGACCTATGTAAACATAGAGGGTCTCATGGTGGTAGGCGACCTCATGGGGGTGGACGGCCTCATAGTGGTAGACATCCTATGTGAACGTAGAGGGTCTCATGGTGGTAGACGACCTCATGGGGGTCGATGGCCTCATGGGGATCGACGACCTCATAGTGGTAGGCGTCCTCATTTGAATATAGAGTGCCCATGTGTTGGGGTAGACGACCTCATTGTGATAAGCGACCTCATATAAACGTAGAGCGCCCAAATGTTAGGGTAGATGGCTTCATGTAAACATAGAGCGCCCGATTGTTGAGGTAGACGGCATCTTGTAAACGTAGAGCGCTCGGTTGTTGAAGTAAACGGCCTCATAGTGGTTGGCAGCCTCATGTGAACGTAGAGCACCCATGCGTTGGGGTAGACGGCATCATGTAAACGTAGAGCGCCCAGTTGTCGAGGTAGACACCATCATGTAAACGTAGAGTGCCTGATTGTTGAGGTAGATGGCCTCATAGCAGTAGGCGGCCTCATGTGAACGTAGAACGCCCATGTGTTGGGGGTAGACGTCCTCATGTAAACGTAGAGCGCCCGGTTGTTGAGGTAGACGACATCATGTAAACGTAGAGCGTCCGGTTGTTGAGGTAGACGGCTTTATAGTGGTAGGCGGTCTTATGTGAACGTAGAGCGCCCAAGTATTGGGGTAGACGGCCTCATTGAGATAGGCGACCTCATGTAAATGTAGAGCCCCCAGTTGTTGAGGTAGACGGCCTCATATTGGTATGCGGCCTCATGTGAACGTAGAGCGCACGTGTTGGGGTAGACGGCCTATGTAAATGTAGAGCGCCCGGTAGTTGAGGTAGACGGCATCATGTAAACGTAGATCCCCCGGTTGTTGAGGTAGACGGCCTCATATTGGTAGGCAGCCTCATGTGAACGTAGAGCGCCCATGTGTTGGGGTAGACGGGCTCATTGTGATAGGCGACCTCATGTAAACGTAGAGCGCCCGGTTGTTGAGGTAGACGGCCTATCACGTGGTGCTCTACATGGAATTCATATTAAGTAGTTCTTGCCTCAATGAACATCATAACAAATTAATAATGCCATCTTATCAAGAGACATGGAGTAACTCATCAACGCCCAAGAACAAGCCTCCCATGTCACCGATTCACTTTCCGACAAGAAAACTCATGGGATTCTGTTGAAGTGATTGGAGAAGAGAAATCATAGTGTGTTCTTGCTAGCTTCAGGTTCTGCTTGTATGTAAATTACCTGAATGGGTTTTTGGATATGGTATAGAGGTAGTTGATCAGTTGCCTGAATGCGTTTTTGATTCTGGTATAAAGGGTATGTTTAATTGCCTGACTTGGTGCATTTGGCTGCAATGCATGATGCATTTCAATTTTTATTTTTTTATTTTTATTTTTTTGACTTTTCTGTTCCTAGCTCAATGATCTATGGACGTTCATGTTTTTTGAGTCGTAACATTAAATAAATTTTATAGCAAAATAAATTTTATTTTTATTTATCTCAAGACTTAACCACATAGATAACAAATTTCTTTTGGCTAACATATCATTTTTTCAAATATAAACTAATTCTTTTTTAAATTTTCTCTTTTGCAAGATCAATGACAATTAGATACTTTTTTTTTTTTTGAGGGCTAACATATAAATGTTAGGTTTATATCAATTTTCCTAAAAAAAAAAAAATTGTTCAAGGAAAGGCTAAGGGGAGGATTTGTGTATTTTGATGCGAACGGAGGAAGAAAAGGATGACAATTTCTTGATCATATAACCAATCCACCAACATGAAATGCCTAACTGCACCGTAAGTATTTATACACTACTTTTGTGTTGTAATTTTGCAGCCAAGGACAAGATTTAGTCACATGAATGATGGTTTTCCCCTGGCTTTTTTGGTGTTTTTCTTTGCTAGAGCTAAAAGGGTTTTCCCATTAAGAATGCATTGGAAATTCAGTTTAAAAAGTTTGTTTACAGCTACAGGTTCTGCCATTTTCAGTAATACAATAATTCCTATTAATGTAGTTATTAATCTTTACAGGTACTCCATTTTCATTGGTTGGGTGTGTTTGAGGTATTACAGAATGCAAAGTATCACTAGGCCAATATTTATTTTATTATTTTTTTTCCAGAAATTAAGTGCTTGAATGATCTAAAAAAATTGAAAATTTGTAAGCCCGGCAATTTAATCATCATTGGCAGCCCCTTTTGCGAAGGCCTGTCAAATCTTATAGTATAAAAAGTAACTTATTAAATAAAATGTGCTGGTCTAGCATCTGTGTGTGGTTTCCACCATCTTGTAGAGACATTCGAGAACTTTCGAATTGATAGGCTGGACAAGAAGTCCTGACTAAGTTATCAAGGAAAAAATTTGGAGTTTCACCTTATGTGACATAAATCAATATCTTTGTGCAATCTTTTTGTAAAAGGGAGATGTATCTCTGCGGTTAAGGCAACTGCTAGTAATGTTGAGTTTTCGAATATTTTGTCCTCTCTTACTCCAATTGTATAATATCAATGGCAAGTCTGTATATCAATATTTTATTTTGTTTTTTTTCTCTTATATCCTGTGCAAAAACTGCTGCAATATTTATTCCTTTTCTTTTCTTCTGCTTATTGTGGTGAGATGTGTAGTTTTGCCTTATATTCTGGTTCAAATTCAGGTCTGCACTGGATGGTGAATGCGGGTTCTTGGCTGCAAATTTGTACACAAAGAGTGTGTTTGGAGAGGATGCTTTGTAGAATATTAGTGTCGAAAAACAAGCCAATGGCAAACCCATGGAATTGCTCTCAGCCTGGGCGACAAGATCACTCTCAAGTAGAAAGGAGGAAGCTAATCTTGTCTTTCGGTAAATGCCCGTCATTTTTTTCTAGTTATGTTCTGACATTGATTATCTGCTGGCTAAGCTTGAAAATAAGTCATTTTTTAAGTTATTTTTTTTTGTTTTCATGTTTGATTAAGTAACTCCTTTTTTTTCTCTCTCTCTTTTTTTACTGTCAAAGCAACTTTTACTTATTTCCAATATTAGTGAATAATTTTTTTTAAAGCTTATTTACTTATAAGTAAACTTTTTATGCTTAGCCAAACATGCTATTGCTATGCTTTGGTTTGTTAGTCTTAGGGTGAAAGGGGTAAAAAAAAACTACCCACGGGTATCTTTTTCCTTTACGTAACATAAAGGCCCTCTTCTTTTCAAACTACTCAAGAAAAATCCCAAATTCTCTAGATTTTTGTGCTTCTTGTTTACGTACCTACAAACTACATATAACGCGTGTTAGGCATTTTGTGATATAGTTTACCAATGTTCTCTCATTTACTTAATTTCACAATATTTAATCCATTACAATCTGTAGGTTTTGCATGTGAGTTTCCTTTAGTAAACTTGCTTGGAAGAAGACTGGGCATATTGAGAATACATTCGGCTCTCACTTTCAAATCATTAAATTAGGTAGAAGGATTACCCAAAGAGGGACTGGTTGAACTACATTTGAGATGTACCTTTTTGTAGAGGATTGAGAAAGAACTGGTGTCGTGATTTTGTTCAGATTATTCAAAGAATTTTATTTTTTTTTCTGTCAAAGAGTGACTGTAATTGTTAATATCATGTCAACTTCCGTGTTGTCAGTTGAAGTTTTATTCATGTATAGTCATTGCTTGGCACGAATGGACCGTATTGCTAGCATATGTATAAGCTTAAAATTTTGTTTTCGGTACTAAACCGTTTTGCTTGTCTTTTACCCAGTACTTTTTTTTTTGTTTATTGGACATTAATCCTCTCAAGGAAAATGTGATTGTTTTGCTAGTAATTTCTTGTGTTACGACTACCCATATTTAACATGTACACCCAATAGGTATTGGGTATGCACATAATTCTAGCGTGCCCATCTCAAGAAAGCCCTTCCACGTCGAGTAGAGTTGCCTCGAATAGCTCTCTTCTCCCTTTTTTCCTTTGCAACCATGTGCTCTTTTTGTTTATTGAGGGCCCTCTTCCAACTTACGGACCATGTATGTGATCTCGGATAGGTTTGCCTTGTGAACCATCTCAGGTATTGGTAAAATCTTCTATAGGAAGTAAGGAGCAAATTCAACTGCCATCGATATTCATGTACTCATTGAAGAAAAATCCCAACAAGATCAAAATCCGCCTGAGTTATTAAGTGTCGATAGATAGTACCTTCTTTTTTCATGATAACGTTTGACTATAAAAGGCATGGGGTGACTTGTCTCTTTTGTCAAGGACACACAAACAAGGAGTTGATAATTCACAATTTTGTTAATTAACATCTACGATTGTCTTTTTATCCAAACTAGTATATTCTAACCCCAAGTGTTAATCTTGACAAATGGTCGATATACTCTATTTGATCTTTGTAGTTTCTTAATTGATTACTCAATTCCAAATGCATTATCTCGAATAATACTTGACACTTAAGAGTGACTCTTCAACTTTTTTGGATTATTTCATGTCTAACTCAAATAAAAGTTGATGCAATACAAAATCATGATTAATAGCTTCGTACTAAAATTGTGATTTATCTTTCATAGTTGTGTTTATCTTTTCATTTATGTTTATCTTATCTAGTTTCCTTTTCTAGTTGTAATGGAATTTATTTTTTATTTGATTAGTACTATACTTTCAATTTCCTAGTAATAGTAGAAGTAGGGAATTATCTTGCCTAAAAATATAGAGGCATTGCACAATCAGTTATAAATCAATACAAAGTAAGATTATTACAATATCGTTCTTAATCACTACATAATTCTTATTATAAAAATTTCACAGAACGCTTTCGCACTAAATAGAGTTAAATATTGTGAGAATATTAGATACATCTCCTTGCATTTTAAAAAATATCATTAACCTCCTTTATTTCTAATTTTGAGTACCATAGTCACCCTCCGAACACCTTTAAGTAGGGATGTCCTCCGACTTGTCAAATCGAACGGCCCGTGACTCGGCCCATAAAAGCCCAAGCTAGCTCGACTCGTGGCTTGGGCCGAGCCTCATTTTCGGACGATGGCTTGAGCTCGAGCCATAGGGCCAACCGGTGTCACATGCTCGATTGCCTGCTTGTCGAACGTTGCTACTTAAAGCGGGCAACTACTGACTGCTTAAGGTAGGCTAGTACAAATTAGGAAAAAATCGACTCGACCCAGCTTGGTAAGGCCTGAGCCTAAAGCTGGAGTAGGCCTCTATTTTTCGACCGAGCTTTTACTCGACTCGGCTAAGTAGAGGCCAAAGAAGCTCAGGTCGTTTTTTGCTTGGGCCGTTCTGGAGCCGCAATCTTCGGCTTGTGGCAGGCTTGACCGGCTCGTTTATATCTAAAAGTTTCAAATTAATGATTTGTTTAGACCCACGTGCGGAATTAATCAATTAAAGGCAACAAGTCACTTATTAATTATTTCTAGATGATTAAGTCAATAAATCTAATTTCACCCTATGTTTGAATACAACGATAAATCAAAAACAGTAAATAAATAGAAGCACTAAAGATGATCTCGGAGAAAAATCCTTCGCAAATTATTGAAAAATTTCTGGCACAAGTCAGTAAAATTCACTATAGACAATTTGACATACATTACGGTCCAGATTCAACTAACTCTCAGTACTTCCTATAATCACCAAGATCCTCTTGGACTACGTGCTCCTGCACCAGCTTCTAACCTTCTGGAATTGTCTATCTCCCGTGGATCACTAAAAACTCCTCGCTCTTGTCCTACTGGAACTCCGAATTCCTTTCTTGGTTTTCAAAACTCTAATAGATTATAAGGAAATGGTTGGTTGGTGTTTAATCGTTTAATCTTTATGTGTTTTGATCTTGGATTAAATATGGAATGTCATGGCTCGATCAACAAACTATGTGTTAATGAATTTATGAATCAATAAAGAAGGGGTTGAATCAAGAGAACTTTGAATGTATTGTTTGATCTTCAATAATGCGTTTTCTATAATGAAAGAATGATTTAACACACCATTGGGACGATCTAGAGCATGTAAATTTATGGGAAGTGTTTGTGGTGAAATAGGACTCAAAATCAAGAAATATATGTTTACCACGTAACAGGGTCGCTCGAGCGCCTAGTGGGCGCCAGTGAGCACCAAGATACTGTTTTTGGCGCATAAGTGCCAAGTTAGCGACAATTGAGTAGTCGTTATTATATTCATTACGTTCTCTCTCTATATAGGATTGAGGTGATTCAAAATACGTTGGAAAGATAACTCAAAGAGCTACAATTCCTCTAAATATAGTTTGTCCAAATACCAATGTTTTCTATATGAAAAATGCATCACAACTTGAGGCTAAGAATTTGGAACATGATTTGTGCAACACTTTTGCACTTCTTTGTCTTCTAATTGCATTCCAATGATTGCATGTGATCTTCTTGGACATGATGGACTTTTTCAAGATCTATACTACGAATTCCAACTCTTTTGACTTTAATTACAACTCAACTAATCCAGATTTTGAATACGGATAAAGCCAATTACAACTAGGACTCTAACATCACAACATTTAAGACTAATAAGTGATTAAATATAAATTGTTAATACCTAAAATGTCCAGGAGAATAGTATAAAAAACTACGTAAAATCTATGCATTAATTTGGCATAATGTCATAGCCTATTATCAAAACTAGTTTCATTGTTAATAAATGTTATAATCCATTCTAGGGTTAAATGCACCTCATGTCACCCAATTTTGAGTGGAGGTGCATCCAGGTCACTTATCTTCAAATTGGTATAACCAAACCACGGAACTTCAATTTGCTAGTAAATTTAGTTACACGTTTTCAATTTGGTGTAATCAAGTCGCTCAACTTTGATTTGCTTGTAGATTTTATCACTTTGTCTGTTATTATTAGTTTAACTAACAAAATATATTGAACTCGATGTTAAAAATAAAATGTGTTTTCAGTTCATACATTTATTACATAAAATTAGTTTAAGATGGATTATGCTCATTTTTGTGTAGCGTTGACATTTACAATAGTCATATGTTAGCTTTAATGTCGAGATCATATATTACATCAATAAGATTGACGGTTCAAATTATAGCAATAATTACATTAGCAAGCAAATTGAAGTTAGGTGACTTGATTGCACCAAATTCAAATGAGTGACTTGATTTGAAGCAAATCGAAGTCGGATGATCTGATGCACTAAATTAAACATGAGTGACATAGATACACATCCACTCAAAGTTAAATGATCGGCAATGCATTTTACCCTCCATTTTATTAAGCTTAACAATGTATATATTTCTTTTTTCTCACTTTACACGTAGAAATGGCAAAATTATTTGTCTCCGACCTGCCCTACCTAAAATGGTAAACATGACAAGATTGGAAACATGTAACCTCCCTCATATTCTACAAACTTGTCTAAATTATTTTTTATTTTAGTTTATTTTTATGTTTTACAATTTAAACATATTTGAAAAACGATGATTAATGTATAGATGATACGAAGTTTTATATATTATTCTCAAACAAAATTTAGGAATCTATTTAATTTAGCAAAAAAAGTTGATAAAGTCGAGGTCAATTATTAATTTTTATTGTATGAACTTTTATCAAAATTTACTAAAAATATAATATTAAATTAAATCATACAATAACTTAATCACTAATTAGTAAATTAGAAATAATAATGAATCAAATCATCAATTCATAATACACACAGAAAAGAAAAGAAAAAAAAAACACGAAAATCTGAAAACTATATCTGCGACCAAGAGTTATGCACACAAGTATGTCTCCACGTTTAATTTTCTCATAGCGAAAGGAAATCAATGTAGTTAGGAAACAAATAGTATAACAGAATGAGTGAAAAGAGATGAATGATAGACAAAGATGGTCCATAGAAATCGTGTAAGGACCTAATTCAATCACAACAGGAATTCTCTTCTAACTGATCTTTCCATATCTCTCTTTCTACAATCTAATATATATAATACTCATAATCCATACATTATCCCTACATTTACCTTTACCGTTACTTCCAGAAATAATTGATAAAGGCAAGCAAGTTATCATGGCCGCACAAGAAGGTTCTGATTTTCATGTCCAAGAAAATATTCCGCCCGGTTACCGATTCAAGCCAACAGACAAGGAGCTACTGTACTACTTGAACCTCAAGATTCTGAATAAACATATATCGACTGATGCCATAAAAGATGTTGATCTCTACAAGTACCATCCCAGCGATCTTTGCCGTAAGTTTCATTATTTCTTGATGTTTCTTGGTGGTTCTTTTCTTATTATCTTCCTGATCAGTTATCATTTATATTTACATTCTTTATTTATTAATGTGATTATCAGAGAGCGATATGAATGGAACACACGAGGGCTACTTTTTTACTTCTAGAACTAGGAAGTATCAAAAAGGTAGTCGGCCGGACCGAACAGCCGCTGATGGTTACTGGAAAGCCACGGGATGCGACATCATTCTCCACAGCAATGGCCAAGAAGTTGGAAGGAGAAAGGTGCTTGTCTATTATGAAAGAAAATCTGATAACAATAAAGGAACAAAGACTAACTGGATAATGCATGAGTTTACGATTCATCAAATGAAGGATGTCGCATGTTCTTCTACAAATGCAATTCCAGATGACAAGATGGTACGTACAAGTTTTCATATTCATTGATTAATTAATATTGTTCATATATTATTGTTGTTTGGGATAATTACTTGAAACCCTAGGGTATCTTTAATTGATAATTTAGGGTATCTTTTGTACTGAAGACCCTAATTTTTTTTTTTTAATTATCACTTTTCATCAATCAGTCAGTTCATATATGTTATTGTTGTTTGGAACTTGAAACACACTAGTGTTTATAATCAATAATTCTAGTTTTTGTTTTATGTTTTTTTTCTCACTTAATAACCCTAGGGTTTCGTTATTTTACCCCATCAAACAATAAATAACTTTTGATATTTTTGTAACTCGAATTTGTTTTATATTTTTTGCAGTTGGATAAGTGCGTATGCAGAATTTACTATAGAAAATCAAAATCCAGCAAAAACAAAGAACAAGACACACAAAGAAACACGATCCCTATACAAGAGAATCATGTCCCTAATGCAAATTTGTTAGCAATGTCGTCTTATCATAATCTTGTGCCGGCACTTGATCAGTCGCCCTTGCAAGGTGCTTATCTTTGTGACCAACGAGTAACCATTAATGATCAATATCAATTGGTTTATGAACCTGTTACGTACATGCATGGAGATATGGCAATTCAAAGTAATATTCTTCCATCTCCTCAACCTCTCGCGCACATTCCTGGTGATCAAACCAATGTTACTGTATATAATCCTTTCATTCCACGTGAGACTGGTATGCAAAGCAATTATCAATATCAACCTATTACACACATGAACGGTGATGTGGGGACAAATAGATTTGCAGCTTCCACTAGCAATGATG
Source organism: Fraxinus cuspidata (assembly GCA_903798385.1). Lineage (NCBI taxonomy): Eukaryota > Viridiplantae > Streptophyta > Magnoliopsida > Lamiales > Oleaceae > Fraxinus > Fraxinus cuspidata. The sequence continues at coordinate 3,537 of CAIGRP010064791.1, read as the reverse complement.
ATGGTCATTTCTTGCCGCCAATCGATCCTAGTATATTAAATTCTTTATTGGGCGACTCATCTAATGCCCAATTACATTCTTCGTCAATTCAACCTGGTCAATTAATAGAATGGCTTGATCTTGATAATATATTACCGCAATGGGATTTACCTTCTCCTCCAATAGAATGGTTTGACCTTGATGATTTATTACCGCAGTTGGATCCTCCTGCATTCGATTTTCCTTTAGTTGACTACTCCAACATGCAGTTTTAGTCCGAAAATGTTCATGGTATTGGATTGAGTAAATTTGATTGCGAAATTGAGGACAGAATGTGAAGATTTTTGATCAAGAGAAGAATGCCATTTTTACAGTTTTCAAAGAGCTTAAACTTAGTTGATTATGTAATGTTGCGGAAATATTAAATATCTGCTTCAAATTGTTCAATTGGTGTATGGTGTACTTTTATGTGAGCCCATCCATGGATTAGTTTTTGTAGTTACTTGAGATAGAAAACTGTTCCTTGCATGCAAACATTATAATATTATTTAGTATTTTTTCAATATTTTTTTTGAAAGAGTATTTCCAATATTATTAACTGATGGATATTAGTGTAATTTTAGTTTATTCATTCCATATATTTTGTTGCTCTCGTGCTAGTTTATCCACTTTCAATTCTTTTTTGCTCTCGTGCTAGTTTATCCACTTACAATTCTTTTTCTTACAAATAGTAATGAAATCAAAATGTAATATAAACATGTCTAGTAGAAGATTGATTGGCTATTGGGATTTTGAAGTTAGACTAGCTTTGGGTCGTGCCGAGTTATCACTTTTTATAATGAGGTGATTTTTGTTTGTGATCACTGAACTTTCAACAAAACTTTAATGGGACTTTTAGACTTCAATTCGTCTTAATTAGATTATTCACTTCAATTTAGTTTTATTGTTTCACTGGACTTCAATTTTTGCTTTGTTCTCTTACTTTATTGTATTCTCGATTGACTAGAAAAAATTTAATAGGACTATACCGTAATAGATTTTTATATAATATATGTGTGATATGTCAACTAACTATTAAGCAACATTACAAGAGTTAAAATTGAGATAAAATGTGATAAGAGTGATAAAAATTTAAATTAAATTGATATTCAGTCATTAAACCAAGACAAATTTAATATTTTTGACCGAATTGAAATGTTTTCTAAATGCTCAATGATGGATGAATTTTACCCTTGACAATGCGAAATCCAGCCAATGCTGTTTTCTACTTTTCATTTCTTTGATAGATACGAGAATGAACATATCATGTGGAAATCCTATTGGAGGATGATTTGGTCATTGAATTTTGAGTGAAAACTCAATTAAGTTACTTAACTTCAATATGTTACGACCAAAATATTAAACTTCAATTCACTTTTAATTTAATCACTCTATTAGTTCAGTTAACGTTCCTATCCAATGAGTTAAAAGCGGACAAAATCCAAGTAAATGTACCTCCTAATTCAAAACTTGAAAATATAATGCCACTTGATGATTATGATGCTATAGTGAGGCCTATGTATATCCAAGTACTATTCTTGTCCCGAACCCCGCTCATAAATAATATGTTGGTAAGTTCTGGTATGTTCATATCCACGAATTGTTCACACTTTCTCAGCCATTAGCATTCAAGCACAAATTATTAAATGAAAACATAAACAAAATTACAGGGAGATAAAAATCATATGAAAAATGCACACACTTCATAAAATAACTTCTATAATGCATTGAGAAATCTTCTCGAGATATGAAAGTTCATAGGCAAGGTGGGCATTTGTGATTAACACAACTATCATAAGACCATAGAAATGTCAAAAATCCATGACATATGTAGGGAAAGATTTATATATAGTCACTATCTATATGAACAAAAGGACTCAAGCTAGTAAACTATAGGGGGATTCAGGATATTAGGTTATACATTGAAATTACCACCGGGGGGGGGGGGGGTCGAGGATAGATTAAGCCCCTATTTGGTTCAGTTAAAAAAAATTGATTAACATCTAAGTCAATATTAACAATTAATATTACCGCAATTGGATACTATAAATGGATTTAAGTACTCCTCCAAAAGAATTGCTTGATCTTGATTATATATTACCACAATTAGATCCTCGTGCGTTGGATTTTCCTTTAGGTGACTCATCCAACATGCAGTTTCAGTCCAAAATTGTTCAAGGTACTAGATTGAGTAAATCTGATGGCTAAGTTCCTAGATCTACACTCGTGGGCAGAATGTGTAGATCTTCGATCAATAGAAGAATGCCATTTTTTGCAGTTCTTTTAAAAACTTAAACTTAGCTGATTATGCAATGTTGTGGAAATATTAAATATCCACTTCAAATTGTTCGAATAATGTAATTTTATTTGAGCTAGTCTATCGATTAATATTTGTAGTTACTTGAGATAGAAAATTGTTCCTCGCATGCAAACAATTGAGTGAGTAATTTAGCATTTTTCAATATATTTTTTGAAAGAGTATTTTCATGGAAATTAGTGTAATTTTATTTTATTCATCAAGGGTGGTTAATTTTGTTTTTCATTATTAAATAAAGATTTTATAATATATGGATTTATCGTATATAGTCTTTTTGGGTGATCTATAGTTATACACTCAAATAGAAGTAACACTTGACCTCTTTCTTAATATTGGTGATATTTTAACTCTCCCTTTCTAGTTAGCTTGAGTCTTTCCATTCCCACGAGTTGTAGTAAGCATTATATTTTCAACTTATTCCATTATTAGTCTCCATTCTTCTTGAAAACACATGAGGGTGTTTTGGTGAGGATTAAAATTAGATTATAATAGAAATTTTTGAAATGTGTGGTTGAAAAGTTGTGAGACCCATGAAAGATGTGGTTAATATTAATTGTTTGATTTTGACTTAGATTAAAATCGAATTTTAATTCGGACCAAACATGGACATAGTCATTAATTCATTGATTAACCATTTCTACTTATATGTGTTGTACTAGATTTTGAAAGGCCCATACTGTTGTGGAAGAGTATTCAAGATATAGTGCACAATGAAGAACTCAGACATCTCAACCTCGATTTTCTTAAGTTGAGCAATAATGTCTTTCATCTGCATGATGTGCTCGCGAACACTTTTGACACTAGTGATTTGAGGATGAGAACTTTATTTTAACGGTGCTCTTAATGCCTTATTTGAAGTCACGAATTGATCATCAATGATGGACCTTGTCATGCTAATCGATGGAACCATGTATACCAATATAAATTTTAGTCTTTATGAATATCACACTGAAGCGATTAGATCGCTCCCATTTGCATAAAGCGCGATGTCTGTTACAGTGCGGCATCGGTGATTTCAAGTAGTTTGTCTTTTCTAATAGCTTAATCAATATTCATTCACCCTAAATGGAGAAGAATTATCTCCTTCCATACTTTATAGTTGTCACCCTTTAATTCGGCAATATCGCAATCAATCAGGTTGTGCAGTTGCACAATATTAAATGCTTATGTTAAATTTGAAGCTTACTTGAGTAGATTGCATG
>CAIGRP010064779.1:0-22357 GCA_903798385.1 Fraxinus cuspidata | reverse complement strand
ATGATTATTTGGTATGAAGTGTTGAATCATATTAACAAAGTAAGGAAGCATTTACAAGCATAAACATGCATATTGATGTTGCTATAGACCATTTAGAAGGGGCTCATTTCATTTTTTAAAAGTTATAGAGAATCTGGTTTGAATCGAAGATGGTTAATACTAAAGAGATTGCAAAAATGGGTTATACATAGAAAAACAGTTTGATGAGACTTCTTATGAAAAGATAACACAAACAGTTGAATAGTCTTCTAAGATCAATTATTTCATATATATAGTAGATCAAGCTATATCATCACTTCATAATAGATTTGAGCAATTTCAAATATTTTTGGATTTTTATTTGATTTGAAAATGCTTAAATCTATTGGTGATAATAATTTGAAGTATTATTGTATTAACATTGAAAATTATTTGAAGCATAATGTGATTTTTGTTATTGATGGGATATAATTATTTTCCAAGTTAAAAGTTTTAAAAGAAGCGATACTTGCAAAAATTATTGGAGCAATTGATGTGTTGGATTGCATTAACTGAATGAACTATTATTTTGTAAATGTTTGGATGCTTATAGAGTATTATTGATTATTTATGTCACAGTTGCTTCTACTGAAAGAAATTTTTCAAACTTGAAGTTGATTAAGTCTTATTTTCGATTAATCATGTCACAAAAGCGATTGAATTGTTTAATTATGATTTCTATTGAAAAATATGTTGGAAAAACTGGATTTTAATAGTTTGATTGCTGATTTTACATCTCAAAATGTGAGAAAATTATATTTTATGCTAGCCTAATCTCTCGGTAAAATATGTTGGAAAAATTTGATTTCAGTAGTTTGATTACTGATTTCACATCTCAAAATATGAGAAGGTTAACTCTTATGCTAGCCTAATCTCTCGGGTTGTGAGAGAAGTTTTAGTTTGCTACTCTATCTTTTGAATTATATAAAGCTTTCTTTTTAATATAAAAATGTTAATTATTTAAATATTTAAATTTTGTTACACTTGTGAAAAAATGATTATATTGAAGGGCCTCACAATAATTAGTCATATAGGGCCTCTAAATTCTCAGAGTCGGTCCCAGCGATGACGACAATAATAATGATGGTGAGGGAAATATGTTCTGTAACAATGTAACACATTTACATTCCTACTAGCTTAACACCTAATAAAAATTTTAAAGATATGCATGTAAGTGATACAATGTACTTTTTCAAGAAAATTATCAACTGTAAAAAATTAGTCCTTATTGAAGTTTTTGAAAGTCACTTAAACCTTCCTCAATTTAATTTCTTACTCTCTACAGTGCTCATTATATCAAATCCTTAAAACATACGAACCTGTCTTCGTTATTCACGTCCTTGGTTCATCGATCTGTTAGAACTGACCGAGCCATTAACAATTCTAAGCTACTCAAACTAGCTTATAACCACCAAATCCACCCAAACATGTTTAAGTAAACTTATTTTTGATCAAGTTTTAGATAAACAATAGAGGTGCAAGTTTGGCGAAGTTCTAAGTTGATTACGCATACCTTTTATCCACACATTATATAGAACCATCAATTTACTACTCATTATTATCCATGTTTACATAGGATACATTACTTATAAGCATTGGCAAACTAGTTTGTGGCTTACTTTTAGGTTTGATAAAGTAAAATACCATTATAACCTTTGTACTTAAAGATAATTAAACATCATAAAGGATATTTAGGCAATTCTGAATTTTACTTATAAATATGTAGATTGTCAAACATAAATGTTCATAATATACTTAAAAGGGCAACTTATCCATGTTCTTCACAATTTTAAATTTTTTATAGGTTGTAAACTTCTACTACAATTTCTTACAATTAAGAAACGGTAGCTTTGTGGTAGCTCACCCAAATCTTAGCAAATTAGGAACTACAAACATAGAAAATATGTGTGGACAACAATGTAAGACTAGACCGAATTACTATTAAAAAAAATCATTTTTTTCAATATCTAAGTACTAGGTTTTCTGCAAAAGACGGTTGCATGGGACCTGAGTCAAGTCTTTATGAAGGAAATATATTTTTGAAAACACGGTAAAGTTTGGCTCTATATAATTATTGTCAATAAAATTATTTTTAAATATAAAAAGTAACTTATTATAAAAATGATTTAATTTATTTCAAAAGAAGCACTTAAATGGTTGAACCATTTATAAGTGAAAAATAAAATAAAAAGAATATTTTACTCTCGTTGTATACATATAAGTTATGTTGATTTATACCAAAATTAATTGCTCTAGGTGTGATAGTTAATAGAAATGAATAAACATGCCATATAATTTTGCACTAACACTTCGTCGTAAGTCAAGTCTAGATAAATATGGAAGATAAAATTAAATTTCAACTTGTCGATCATCATGGCTTCTTTCCCACTTGGGAATTTCTTTACACGGTGCTTTTTCCCTCTAATATTTAATTACCACAACTATGACCACTTATGGTCACTTTATCTTATTGCTGATTTAAAATATTATAAAGCACGACGTCTAGCTTGAATTTGATTAAGTCCATTATCTATCTTGTTCAAATTCAGGATGTTTTCAAATGCACGAGATCTTGAGCAATTGCTTTTTAAGATAGGAAAAGACAAAAAAATTTATGCTTTTATTATTGAATTTTGACGTAGAAACAGTTACAGAAACAAGATTTTTTTTAGAAAAAGTATATTTTTTAGACAAAATAGTATGAGTAAAGTTGAAATTTTATTGTGTAAGTGCCTTATGAAATGTTATATATATAGTTTTTAGATATGATCATTTATCAAAATGTCTTCATTTTTCAAGAAGATTATAACTTTTGATTGAAGATGTAAAAATTTTATTGTATAAAAATGTAAAGGATATGATACTTCTTATCTAAAAAGTCTGGTAAAGTAAAAGTCGCCATTATTAATATTATCAGAAGCCTTCAAAATTGAAACATTCAATATTTTTAGTTTAAACACAACTTGTGTAATTTCTTTTTTAACTTTTCAAAAACTAACTGCGATTTGTCATTCAAACTTTACTTTTTTCAATGGCGGGGCCACCAAATTTTACCTCTCAAATACTACTCCGGTGGACCGGTCAGGTAGTTGAAAAAATATTGGATACAAATAGGCAACTTGATACGAGGATTCTACCTTCCGTTAGGGACGAAGATAAGTGTATTCCAGCTGGGGTCCACCAATATTTTCTATCTGTGACGTGACGATGAGGTGAATCTGTTGTATGTATTTTGGTATGTCGGCAGATGACAATACTAAGAAGACTTTGATAGAACCCAACATATCAAATTAACATAAATGATACTTCACACATAAATTATTGATGCTGATATGGCAATACTTGATTGGCTGTTTTAACTTTATTTTTTATCCAAAATTTAATGAGATATTGTCACGTGACGTTCTGAAAACTCATTTATACAATTTGTCTATACATGTAGCATTGTTCTCAAATTAATGGACTTAGTGATTATTGCATTAAATATTATGCACCTTTCAATAAACCCTAGATATGAGTATCTCCAATCTAATTGTGAAAACTTAACAATATTTTATCCATAGACAAAATAGATAATGTTATATCTAAAAATATTATGTTTTATGTACATAAACAAGGACTCTATACACCGTTGTGAATTAGTGAAAATAGATAATATCTTGAACTTTGTAAAGATTTGGAGACTCTATAAGACCTGGTGAGTAAAAAAAAAAAAAATTATTTCCTAATTGATTTATTTTTCTATACACATTTAGATGTTTTTTTTTATATATATATAAAAAAAATTAAAGACACCTAGATGTCATTATTGGGTTGTCATATGGAGATTATTGGAGACTAATTTCAGATTTGAGTATTTATTCGCTCTACATCAACGTCATTTTAATCTAAAATCTTTCAATTTACATGTCACTTAGATTCGTAGAAAGCGTTGGAGATGCTCTAAATAAATGTTTGATAAATTAATGACCTTTAAATAACAAAAAATTTAGTCTTAACTCGAGCCACTTTATAAAATTAACAACTTTGTTAAATGTAAAAAAGTAATAATTTTATTTAAAATCTTTTAGGACATACGAACATATAAAAATATCTGATTTGTAACTAAAATTTATAATACATACAAAATAATTTTTTACTTGATAATTTATGTTTTCTCAAACTGGTGTTTTCCTAAAATATGGATATAAAAGTCATTTGTTTTTTTATGTGCACTCAAAATGAACTTAATGTAAGGATGCCTTTATATTTTGTATATTTTTTCAATTGGTAGAAAATAATTATTTAGATTACGATTGCTTGAAGAAATAATTGGTAAACATAAATATTTCGGGAGGCTATATAAAATCCCTATATTAATAATCTCTTCATCTATAGATAATTTGAATAATGCAAAAGATAATCGACATTCATTAGCGAAGCCTAAAAATGAGTTTATGTAATATATTAATGCCTTCATCTTCCCGAACTTTGATTCAAAATCAATATTTAATGAGAAAAAATAATTTACAATGATTATTGTCTTGACATCAATGTTACAAGCACAAGTAAAATGGATATCATTCAACGCACATGCACTTGCGCGCGCACACACGATTTTGATCTCCTAAGCATTGTGCTTAGTTGGTAAAACCAACTAATTTATTAGTTATCCATCAATTAAATTATATTTATAATTAATAAATTAATGACAATAGTTAAATTAAAACAAAATCATTTAAGTGGTTTACATTTTCACGCTTCTTCCAAATTCCAATCTCCAATTCTAGTCTCATGTTTCTCATTGAAATAATCGCCGCCGTCTTCTTCTCCGTTCTTGCATAATCGATTTATGATCCACTGCAAAAATTATAATAACTCAAAATCAGATGACCCAAATTAAGGGCCGTTGTATTCTTCTATTTAAATTAAAGTTGTTGTATACTTCCTCTCTTTTGTTCGACATATTGATTAATTTTGTCGTTCTGAGACTTCTTATGATTGATTATTTTTAATCGCATTTTAAGACCAATTATTTTTGATAACTCATTTACACGACTTTTTTTTTTTTTAAATGACGTTAATAATTTACAATAATTTTTTAGGATTGTTCATCATTTTTACTATATAGAAAATCGAAATTAGTGATATATTTCTTTTTTTTCTTATTTCTATCTTGCATTGAATTAAACCAAGTGGGATTTTCTTATGTTTCTTCATTGGAATGTGAAAAGAGCTAATGAAACTTACCGGTGGGAAATATGAGAGGGAGCTTGAATTTTATGAAAAAGGGTGATAGTGTCGATGTCTCCGGCAAGACAATGGAGAAGAAGAAAATTGTTATGTCTTTGAAAGAAATTAAGGAAGATAAGAAGAAGAAGAATTAAAGATAACCGTGTATGTAAGTGTGTGTATTTAAGTAGGTCTCTAATTGTAATGATTAGTTGTTAATTTAAATTTTGTTTTAATTTAATTATTTACATTAATAGATTAATTATAAATATAATTTATTTGATGGATAATAAATAAATTAGTTAGTTTTGCCAACTAAGCACAGTAATTAAGATATCAAAACCGATATATATATGTATATATGCGCACGCGCACGCACGCACACACACACATATATATATATGATTTGTTGCACCTACCTAATATAAATGGCGTTGATGACGAATTTCTAATGATCAAATAAGTATAGCATCACATAATTGAATATTTGAAGTATATCAAGAGGTAAAAAATAGTCGAATGCTGATATTTGTATGTATATACATGTTAACTTTTGATTTAGGAACTTATATAGAAACTTCTTGGCCATATTCTTTATTTAGAAGTCGTATACACATATTTTGTTAAAACAAATAGTAAATGTACAACTAGTATAAGTATTAAACACGCTTTAAATTAAAAAATTATTCATTTATCGGTTGTTAATAATCTTGCTAGAATAATAATTTTTATATTAATTTTCCAGTCTCAAAAATATCATTTTATAGGACTTATATTGTAATTACTATAAATTCCATATATTTACTAGATAAATTACATACAAAAGATTCGGTAGTATAAACACAAAATATAGGGTTTACAATCAATATGACTTGAGCAAATTCAAAAGCGGATATATTGTGAGAATCTAATAAAGCATTACTTAGCTCGCCGTATGCTTTCTCTTCTTTTCTCTGAAAAATTAAACCAAGAACAACAACTGTTAATGTATACTATTAACTCTGTAAATCTAAGGGGGTGTATTCAATTGAGACGTTTAATGGCTTTCTAGGATTTAAAAAGTTTAGATGTATTCAATGTAGACTTTTGGAGACTTTCTAAAAGTATTGGTGTATTCTTTTTAGAAGTCTCTATAAGTTTTGTAGTATTCAAATTTTAAAAACTTTAAGAGATTTTTATAAAAGTCTCTATGGTACTAACTTTTAAGCAGAAAGTACTGAAAGAAAATCTCAAAATTTGTCTCTCATTAATCACAAGATTTTGAGAGACTTTCACAACAACAAAAAAAAAGGAAAAAGAAAAAAAATAATATGTATTTTTCAATATTTCGATTTCATTTTCCCTTCTATGAACATNAACTTTTAAGCAGAAAGTACTGAAAGAAAATCTCAAAATTTGTCTCTCATTAATCACAAGATTTTGAGAGACTTTCACAACAACAAAAAAAAAGGAAAAAGAAAAAAAATAATATGTATTTTTCAATATTTCGATTTCATTTTCCCTTCTATGAACATTAGAGTTATGATTACAATTTATTTTTTCTATTGACTGTATTGTCTATTTTTCTTTTTCTCTATTTTATTGTTTATTTCTATTTTCTAGAAAAAAAATTAAATTGTATTCTTATAATTTTTTTTTATTTTTTCATTCATTTTTTCTTATAAATATCTATTTTTAATTAAATCATAAAATTTTATATAGACTAATTTATGATTAAATTTAATTATATAATTTTTTTTCTTTAATGTATATTATACTAATAATACTGAATATTAAATAAACCGTTGGATTAAGAGGCACATGACCTCATCTTGATGGTCAATGTGTCTCTTTTTACGTATCAATCCATCAATCGTAGACTAATTGATATTTAATGTTTCTCAAAAGTGGCTACCCTAGGGTATAGGTTTGACCTTTGAATTGTAGACTAACGATTTATCCTTTTAAATGTCTGGTGTAAAGATGTTACATCAATCAATCAGAGAAATATCGTACGTCGAAGATCTTTTAGAAGACATGAGATGGGAAAAGTTTTCGCTCAATGGAAAGGCTAATTGTCTCAGACCACTTCTATAGCAAGTTATCAAAGTTCGTCTAGGTCATGAAAGGCCAGCCTCTACATGACATCTCGATAAAAGTGATGCATCACTTCAGCTACCTCGTAAATGGGCTCACCTCGACTAGGGTAGGATAGTATTGTAGAGCATGGGTCTAATTGGTTTACCGCTGGCAGCCACATGACGCTGATCTAAAACCTCATAGTAGAGGCGCAACACGCACCATACCCTCCCTCAAACCCCATTTCTCTCCTCGAAATCTCTCAGCTTGACACCAGCACCAAACCTGGCAAAAACACCATCCACCACCCAAATCTCTAGAATGTAGATGCGAAAAATCATCCACGCCTCACCAAATCTCAAACTCACTCACATATGATATGTTCACTCTTTTTTTAGTTTGATTTCACCAAACCCGATGCTAAGGTGGTAGCGTGGCATACAAATCTTAAAGTGGGGCATAACATAAATGGATCTTAATCTACTCTTTTTAATTTTTTTTTTCTTTTCCATTTCTCTAAAACTTGGTGCTATGGTTGTGATTGATGGTGAATCAAATGATTGTCGTGGTGGTGGTGGTCCTTCTGATGCTGGTGCTGGTGACGATAATGATGGAGAGTCTGATACTCTACTTTATGGTGTGAGTGATTTTGGTCCAATTTGGGTCAAAACCAAATTAGAAAAATCAGTCCCCGTAGTCATTTATGTCTCAACCCAACCCATATCCACCCCTAAATGGGGGTTAGGGGAAGAAACCCCTGACCTTTGCAATGAAAACAATAATTCCTAACCAACCCAAATAAGAAGAATTTGTAGTTATTTTATATTAGTATTGTAGCATATATTTATTTTTATAAGAGGAAAATATTGTTACACTTAAAAACAGGTGTAAGGTTTTGGGCACCATTCTCAACAAGGTTAGGAGGGGATGGCAAAAGACAGAGATTTCAACAATGAAAATTCCTTTGGCATTTGCTATCGGAAAAGATTAGGACAAATTAGATGTGTGTGTGTGTGTGTGAGAGAGAGAGAGAGAGAGAGAAACTGGGATCAGCCCTATGAAGCTCCATTTTAAATCATTAAGGCTAAAAAAGCCAGAAGATTAAAAATATTCAACAAGAGTTATTAAACTGATAAATACTACGAATGCTAGGAGAAGCAGAAAGACTCTCGAAAATATATGAAGATTCATAATGTCTACTTTTTCAAGTTTCTGCATTTTTTAATCACCGGTTTAGATTATTTGTTTGCCAAATTAGTTGAATCAGAAAGAATTGAAACGAAATTAACCAAGAATTAAACATCAGTTCTTTGAATTGTCAGCTAGTAGCACTATCTATAAGCATAAGACCCTGGAGACGTGACTTCTAATCAGCACAGTACGGTCAAAACCAGATCCTTCATGGGGGAAACTCCATTTTCTTTGACTTGTGCATGGATTAGAAGCCATCGTTTCCCCGGAATTTGGCATGGTATTCCATCCTCGAGCTTAATATAACGACGATACAAACAGTAAACTCGAGAATGGGGAGCTTGATCTCCTGGAAGAAACAAATGATCAAGCATGAACGAGTAAATGCCATGAAAAACACCTTAATTACCTAATAAATTCGCTCTTCCTGCACATTATTTCTATTGATAACAAAGTGTAATGAACATACTTGAATCAGATTCCTGTTAATGGATATTTTTTTATTAGCACTAGTTATCAAAAATACAAACTAGGGCACTTTACCTGTCTGATATTTAACATTGAGACAGGAAATTCAACAAATAAATTTAACTTACAAATTGCAATTACTGTTTATATGCTTGGTCGACAGCAAGATCCTCCAAACACCAATCCCTTCCAGAAATCTCTAATAGGGGCAAAGCTTCTTAAATGCATTAACATCGACTAGCTAACTCCGACATTGAAGGATTTGTATTTGCTGCTAATTTATGTTGTGAAGCAACGTGTGGTTTAGGCGGGATTTTCAAGGATTCTACGTTCCCTTCTAACATTTCTAACACTCTAGTCATCGATGGCCTCATTGTAGGATCAGTTTGTATACACCATAGGCCAACTATTATCATTTTCCTTACCACCAAATGTTCATCTCCATTCACAATGTGATAGAGATCAAGTCGAGCATTTTGTGCGAGGTGATTATAAATCCAATCAGGAAAATATATTGAACTTGATTGATCAGCATTGACATCAATATTTTTTGTCTCACCAACCATTTCCAGAACCATCATCCCATAGCTATAGACATCTGATTTGTAAGAAACTTCTCCAAGGGTTCTATAAACTAATTCTGGAGCTATATACCCTATCGTCCCCCTCACACCTAGCATTGACACTGTACTAGACCTATTGGGGGAAAGTTTAGCGAGGCCAAAATCCGATATCTTAGGATTGAAGTCTTTATCTAGAAGAATATTGTGAGGCTTTATGTCAAAGTGCAAAATTCGTGTATTACAACCTTGATGCAAATATTCTATTCCCCGAGCAATGCCAACTGCAATTTCTAACAACTTCTCCCATCCTAATTGATCTTCTGGTATGGAGTTATCATTGCTTATGAACTTGTCAAGAGATCCATTTGGCATGAAATCATAAATGAGAGCTCTTTTGGAACCCTCAAAGCAAAATCCGAGGAGATTGACAATGTTAACGTGGGAAGTTGTGCTAATACTTGCAACCTCATTGATGAACTCTTCTCCATTACCTTTTGATTCTTTCAAAATCTTTACCGCTACAAGACTGTCATTTTGTAGCTTTCCTCTATACACAAGAGCAAAGCCCCCTTCTCCTAACTTGTCACGGAATGAATTGGTCATCTTCTTGAGATCTGAGTATTTGTATCTTCTTGGTGCACGATCTCCATGGTTTTTCAAGAATAGTTCAATGTCCTTGTTGTTTTGTGTTTTTCCCTTATAGCTTCTTTTGATGAAAGTGAATAAGATTACCAAGAAGAGGGCTAGTGTAGCAGCTGGAATACCTGTAACGAGAAACAATTTCTATATTAATAAATTGAAATACATAAGAAATGACAGTAAAATTTTAAAGATATACCTGCAATTAAAATCGGTTTCATTTTACTTTTTCCTTTTCCGTTTCCTTTTTCTTTTCCTTGTTCTTCGCCAGCAGCTGAAGTAAGAACGCGTGTTAGATCCAATAAACATATTAAACAAGAAGGGAATTCATTTTTCTCATTATACTCTTCTGCACCTAAAATCTTTGATAAGCCATGAACATGAAAGATCTAATAAAGAGTCAAAAATAAAAAATAAAAAATTCGGCGATAACACCTGTTTTACTTTTAAAAGACAATTAGTTTGTAACTAATCGACGTTGAACTCTGCACATTATTTAGATTGTGATTTGAATTGACATCACATGACCAACCATAGACTATAATGTAAAAGACAAATATATAAAAAACGGATAACTATGTATTGAGTCCTCGATTTCCATAAAAAGTTAACCTTATTACATATTTAAGCTGACAATAATTTACCTTCAAAAGTATTATAGAATGGTTGTACCTTTTTGACATTCAAATTTATTCCTGATGTTAGTTGTACATTGGCCTCCTGTATTATGACATTCATTGCAATCATCTGACAGATGCCACTGAAGTTCATATTCATCCCCAAACAGATCCCAGAAATCCATCGAATTTACGTTATATTGCGAATACATTGGCACTGCGACGGCTGAACAGCCTTCTGGGGTTAATGGAAGAAGATTGCCGGCAGTATAATATACATCAAAGGTTTCGCAACCTGAGTAGTTTTTGAAACCCTGGAAATAACGCATCAGTGTATCACTTTTACTTTTGGTGCATCTGAACAAAGTTATATTTGGGGAGATTGAATAAGAAATAGAAGCAGAGTTTGGAAGAGAGAAATTTATGTACGGTAAATCACAGAATTTATATCTTAAATAGCTTAGAAGAGAAGGGTTTCGAATCAAGAAAACGTTGGTAGAGAACTTGGACAGAATGTTATATGATTGTGATGATCCTTCTTCATCTGCCAGGTAAAGTTTTGGACTACTAGCATTGCAATCAACCCTTAAGAACCCACATGCAGGTTGCGAATAATTAGATATCGGAAACTCCAAAACCCCAAGGCTTCCACACTGGAAACTCTGTTGGCATTTCGAATTGACAAAGTTAAGGATAATTAGATGAAAAATAGAGAAAAGAACGAGAAAACTAGCTGTAGACATATAGACCTCCCTCGAAAAAACCATTCCCTCGATCGAGTTTTATACAACGTTGTACTATTCGATTTCCATGACCTATATTTGCACGCCAGCATGACTTGGAAACTTTTTCCATAAAAAAATATTTTTGAAAGATCCATAATGAGTATATGTTTATAACTATTGCATTTTTTAATCACTGATTTAGATTATTTAATTTGTTTGCACCTTAATAGACTTTGAAAATCTTGCAACGAATATAACTTGGAAACAGCTGTTGGTTTAGTGGTCAATAATTACTTCCTAATTTTAATTACAACTATGTACCTATCAGATTAATATTCTAAGAAAACTGGCCACCTCCCACTCGCTTTTCACACTCTCCCACATAAGCTTCGTGTCTCATTTTTGCTTCTTTATTCCAGTAATGTTACATCCCACCTATGTTGTGTTGTCTCTTAAGAAACTGTTGCAGTCTTAAGATTCGAGGAAGGCCAAGGGAATCTTCAACTTGTTTTATCTTTTTATGTAATTAGGATCAAGTTAATTTCTCTCAATTAAATAAAATTATATAATTAAAGAAATAAAATGGATCCGAAAATTTTTTTCATCTACAATGAGCACTGAGAACCAAACCAGAACCAATTGGTTCTAGATAGAAAGTACTGAAAACAATTATTTCTTGTAAAACCTATACCGGATCACCCAATTCCAATTAGGTCTAATCAGTACTCATGAATCCCCTACTTCTAAGTAGGGACTGGGGAGAAGGTACTTCACATTTCCTAAAGGTTTGTACTCACTCTCCATTCAAATCATTGGCTTGCCCTAAAAATTATATGCATTACGAGATATTGATTAAAGAAGAGACGTCCGACTCAAAAGACGAATCTTCTCCAATTCGAGAAGAACGATGCAGCCTAAGAAGGAAGAAGGCTAAGGACTTGGGATGGTTTTACTTCTTTACTTTTTAATTATAGCATTTTAATTTAACTAGGGTCAAATAAATACTCTTAGCATTTTATTTTAGGTTAAAGTTTACAATTAATTTTAGCGACATATTCATGAAATTGACAATTTTTCAACTACACAATTAATTAACTATTATTTTAATTTTTAGCAAAACCAAACAGGTGCATAATTTGGGTCAAAATTATCATTCGTTAGGAGTTTAAGATTTAACAGAATTGTAACTAGGTTAAGCATTAAAAATGAGTTGCTGTGGCTATCTGATGTATTAGCTTGAATTTGATTAAATTAATAAAGTTGTTAGGTTTCTCTAATTTCTTGATTCCAAACTAACCTTTCATAGAATTAACGATTTATGGATCAAAATCAATTATTCGATATTTAATTATGAATTAATAATTAATAACCGGCTTTCTAACATTCATAAAAATCAATGAGTTTTGATTTGTTATGTTTGTGACTTAAATTCCACGTGATTTGGAAATTTGATTCATTGAGAAAATCGAGATAATTTTGATTTAGAAGTCTGATTTGATAAAGAATCAAATTTCATCATGAATTAGGAGTTTGATTGGGATAAGGAATTTAGGATGGTTGAAAAAGTGTTTTGGAAGCATTAGGACAGAGCCGAGGCACCGAGGAGCCGGGACGGGGTGCTGTGACGTCGAGAGCGAAAAAGAGAAACAGAACTGCTCGCTGGGGTAGCACCGCCCGTTCGGGAAGTAATTTCATTCCTGTTTGGTTTTTAACGCGATTTTGTGTTCTACTTCATTCATAATTTCAAATTTTGGCTATTATAAATACTCCACAAGGTGTAGGCTTTATATATTGAAAAGATAACATTTAGATTATTGTTGTATCTATTGAAAATTTGAAAGAATTGTTTAGATTTCAATTGAGAGAATCGAATCTTGTAAAGACAATTTTTAGTTTCGTGGTATAATAAACTCTCTTCTTCCTCAAAAATCTTAGTTATTGTGAAATCCATTATTTTTCATATTGCTCATATTATTCTCGTCTTTATTATTTGGTCGGATTCTCAACAAGTGGTATCACAACAATTATAATATCTTGCTTGTTTCCTAACAATTGTCTATTTTGATATTTTTCAATTGTTTTCAGTTCTCACTACATTAAAAGAATATTTCTATGCTGAGATCGGTGTCTCCCAGACGAGTATTGAACCTCAAAAACTATTACTAAGAAAGAAATGGAATGCTATTGATCATGTGAGGCCATATTGAATAGGAAATTGATGAAGTACAGCAGTTGGTAGCTAATTAAGTGGCCATGTGGGAGAAGTTTAAATCAAGAATAATGATGACTGAACAGGCTCAAATATAGGAAAATGATGGATTGACTACTTGGCAGCACCTGTTTGGATTTTATTTTTTTTTTCAAACTGTTCAATTATGTGTCGACACCTGTCCCTTATTCTTGAACCTGTTTTTTAATCTGTTTATGTAGCATGATTGTTAAATGAAACAAGGGGTCGATCTACACTCAAGTAGAGTCCACGGGTGGCTAGACCCTTTGGGGACTCTGGTTGGGCCTATTTTTTTCTCTTTATATTTAATTATTCTGTGTTATTTGACTATTAGGTATAACCTGAAGAAGGTATTAAAAAGGTTCATGATGGATGATGCAAAACTAGTGAGTACTCGTTTAACTAGTCATTTTAGGCTTTTCAATGGGCAGTCAACCTTTATAGAACATGAGTGGGTTTACATGGTCAAGGTGCATTTTGCCTCTACTATTTGTAGTCTTATGTATGCCATGGTGTACGAGATCACACATAGCACATTCATGAGAGCTGTGAGTAGATATATGAACAATCCTGGCAAATGGCATTGTGAGGCAGTAAAGTGGATTCTCAAGTACTTCAGATGTACTTCAAATTCAACCTTATATTTCAAAAAATCAGGTTTAGGATTGCACAGTTATGTAGGCACTGATATGGCAAAGGATATTAATGGCACAAAGAATATTGCTTAATATGTATATACTTTAGGTGGTGTAACAGTTAGTTAAGCGTCTAAGCTGCAAAAGATACTTGCTCTTTTCACTAATGAGGCTGAGTATGTTGCTGTGATCAAAATTAGCAAAAAGACGATACAGTTGCAATCTTTGTTCAAAGAAATAGACCAGAAGCATGGGAATAGTGTTGGATTGTGACAGACGGAGTGCTATTCATTTAGCAAATAATCATGCTTATCATGCTAGGATAAAACATCTGCAAGTTCGTTATCACTTCATCAGATCGACTTTGGAGTATGGCATCTTAATACTTGAGAAGATTTAAGGAAATCAAGATTCAACTGACATGCAGATGAAGACTATTTCCATCGAGAAATTGAAGTTATATGCAATTTCAGTTGGACTTCTCTTTTGAAGATTAAAGAGTTGTTGCCCCTACAAAGGAGCCGTTGGTGGTGGTATAGTCTCCATGTAAGAGATTGTTAAGTTGTGGCGTCTAATTATTGTCGGCTCGCGGAGCGAAGGTGTGGATCACCTTAACTGTTCAACTCGACTGCTTGTAAAAACCAAGACATGGTTAGATGAACAACGTCGTGAACCAACGCATGTGAAAACTAAGAACATACTTATTTCTTTGAATACTGTCTCCCAGGCATCACTTCACGTGTTCATTCAAGGATATGACCAGTTAATGCCAACAAAACTTGAACCTAAACTTCCATCTGATCCTAATATCATATGAATAGAACATACTCATCCAAAATATTATGCTACTTATTTATATATTGTCTTCAAATCAATAATTCATGTTTTATGTTATTCAACTTTGAATCTCAATTTGCATTATGCTGGTATACATAGTAAAATTCAAGTTAAAGACTGCAGTACAGCCAACCCACCTTAATAATTTTCATGTTATATGAAACATGCAAAGCACTTCACGGCAAACGAAAGCAAGAAATCCAACTTTTGGGAAAAGAATGCGAGCTTTAGCCGCAGTACCGTGATCAATAGCATCAGGGAAATTAAGGGTTTACATGTTAATAAGAATTCGGAAGTGACGCCCAAAAAATCGACAATATCTGAAAAACGAGAACAAAGAGACAGCATGTTGCTCACACAATCTTATATACATTCGATTCAGTTGCATTCATTGCCACTGTCATTCACAGTGTACTATTTTCATTTAACATATAATAAAATGTAATGATGGAATCAAATTTAAATGATCATATCTGCATATGCCCCGAGTCTTTGGCTGTCAAGACACTGCTTTAGCTTGTACAGCGCCCAACTCTCCAGTTGTCGAACTCTCTCCTTGGATAACCCAAAAATGGTACCAATTTCAAATAATGATTTCTGTTTATCATCTTCAATAACAAATCTCAGACAAATTATTTTCCTCTCTTTAGGAATGAGAACGCTCAAGAGGTTGTTGTCTCATCAGCTGCTTTGCGACACTTACATCTGGGACCTCGACTGTTGTGTCCGCAGTGATCTCCTGCAATTATATCAATGTCTTTTAATTTACTACTAAAATACCTGAGAATGTTGGATTATGTGGAGCTTAATTGTACAGCACACTATTTTCCTCGAATGTGGATTGGCCTAATATTCCTACGGTGCAAAGGATTTATTAGGGGGACGCTTTACATTAAAATTGCAGACTAAGAGATAACTGTTGTAATTCTCGTTATTCATAGAGTGAAAAACCAGCAGCAGCAAGTGGACGTAGCTCTCACTTCGAGTGTGATTCACTATAAATCTGTGAGTGCTTGTGTCTGTATCTAATTTCATTTTGCTTAATATTGTTGTCGTGATTGGAATTAAGATCTTAATCCACAACAGAAAAAATCACAACAGCAAATTCTTGTTTTGACTCTGTCACACTGATACTACGATTTTGAGGCTTCACCAATTGGAAACACAAAATGAATAGGAAGTTTGTACCTGAAAAGTAGTATCTTGGTCCATCCATACAGGCTGTTGCATCGAGAGAGGCATTCTCGCCGTAAATAGCAATTGGTCAAGTTTCTCGAGTGTGATTCCAGCAGTTCATTGGATGATAATTACCTTTTTGAATGCATAATTTTTTGCTTCTTTCAGTTTGGACAATAGTCCATACACATTTTCCAGCAATATCAATTTGTGTGATTGAACATTTTCAGGAAGTACTTGCATTGTTGGAAATTTATTTGAGAAGCACATTCGAAAAAATGTGGGAAACGGTAAATGTGCAAAACAATAAATGAAACAGAAATACAGTTTTACGATAAACGGAATGTTTCAATACTATAAGAGAGCATTATTACTGGCAAACGTATCGTCCTAGAATGTTGAAATATGGCTTTCCTAATTGCTTGCCTTATCCACCAGTAGGCATAAGTAGCAAATCTGCAACCTGCTTGTGGTTTGAATTTCTCTACTCCTCTTAAGATCCATGCTTCCTTCCTGCAATAGACATCCAACCCACCACCAAATAAAATCTAATGTTCTCTGTTATAAGGACGTAAAAGTTGGCCAAGCACTTATGTTTTGTATAATTGCTTCAAGGACAAAAACAAAATTAGAGCATATTTGGGTAAACCCAACCACCTCAAAAATAATTAAAAATAATTAAAAAAAAAAGTGTAAAAGTACTTTTTTGAAAGGTAAGTGAAGACTTGAGCATTTTTGTCTACAAGCGTTTTTTTTTTTTGTTTCTAAACAATTAACACGTTCTGAATTTTTTTTCTTTACTTTTCAGTCAGAAAAATTCACTTGCTCTAAGAGCAAACTTTGACCTTACTCTCAATAAGTAACCTACTTATTTCAGCTTTTATCGTAAAAATAGTTTTATTTAATATAAAACAAGAGTATTTACTCGTAAGTCAGTATATGCACTTAATAAGTAAACTTTTTAAGCTGAGCCAAACATGTTCTTTACTTATTAAAAGCAAGTTTTTTTTATAAAGTTACTTATACTTGGAAAAAAAAGTCATTCAGGGTAACTGTTAAACTTAGACATGTTTGAATAAGTTTAACATTACTATTAAATACTTGCACATTGTTTTAGTCTTAGCCAAACATGCTCTAGAAATTGAAGAATTTGGGCAACATTCAGTCATGTGGGAGGGTCAAAACAAGGTGAAAGTAATAAAATTATGAGCTTCAGTTCACCTGCTATAGATCCTGAAGGCTGAGCCCACGCCATTGGTACTGCTTAGCAATGTGAACCACCATGCGAAAATTGGCATAAATTAACTTCTCTCAGCTGCTTTTACCACAGTGAAGATGTGACTGCAGGTTTGACAACTAATCCCAACATCTTCAGCCCACTCAGACAGAGTAGGTTCAAGGGAAAACTGGGTATGTAGCCGACTCTTCACTTCTTCTAGTCTCATTAATTCCTGATCCAGAGTAAGATATTGACACAAGTTACAATCAGATTTAGACCTAAAAAAATAAAAAAAATAAAAAATATTGCAAGTAATTGACGCAGAACAGAAGTTTTAAAGGGTTACTAACTTAAACCCTAAGCTCATAAAACTGGAATCCACCAAAAATAATAGCAAATCAAACGAATAATGTCTTATTCTGAAAACAAAGAGCCTTTAAATAGGACATGGGAAACCTAATTTAAGTAAAAAGTCCAAAATAGATATCCATTAAATCAAAACAATTAAAACGCAAAAACTAAAAAAAAAAAAAAGGATAAAACTTCAACTGCCAGCCAACATGTCTTAAACAGAGAATTTGAGGTTGGAAACGACGTCAACCGGGGGTTCCCGGGTTGGGACGCTATGGAGCACTGAAAACCCTTTCCGAAAACATATTATAATAGAAAATCTGACACCTGAGCTAAAAGTTATAACCGTTTCTTCGGAACAGCAGTTTTTTTATCCATCTCTTGTTCAAACTCCAAAGCTAATCGTCCTACATCAGTAATAAACCTGTATTTTCACTCTTAATTCAAACTCTTGTTTTGCAGTTAAAAGTTTTCTAGTTTGGTTCAGCCAAGAACAATCGTAAGGGATCATTCGGATCAGATCCTTCTCCAATTTTTCTCTGTACTTCTGACTTCCCTGGAAAGTTGTTCTCCTGACCTCAAGGTTTAACTTTTGAAGCCTCCTTTTAGTTTTCCTCTCCAGAAAATGTGTTGACCTCACAATTATTTTATCTTGCATGGAGGGATTAACCAAACCTCTACACAGCCAATGGGAAGAACTGATTTAGATATCAATTTGGTAAGATGTTGCGGAAAACAGAGATACAGAGCATATTTGGCTAAGCTTTAAAATATAAGTAAATAGGTAACTTTTAAAATAATTATTTTTTACATTGATCAAAATTGAAAATAAGTTACTTATTTTGACAGTAAGATACAGTTATATCAAATAATTGACCTTTTTAGTTAAAAAGCAAGATAAAAAATCATGTTTGGAAAAAGAAATTACTTTCAACTAACTTCTATTTATTTTTAAGCGTCAATTATGAAAATACAGATAGAAAGTTACTCACCTTGGACTGATAGAGTCGTCAAGATCAACTCCTAACAATTTTGTGCTTTCAGCACTTGAATCTGCCTCTTTGGATGCTGACAAAGCTTTTCTTGCAAGGGAAACAACATTGTGTGGTTCTACACCTGTAAACTTCTCTTCTTTACGAAGCACAGACTGCATGATAGAGACGAGAACTGAGCTTCCTTTGTCTGTAAGTACGGCAATCTGCAAGAACCCATCAAGACAAACAGGTTGAAAGTTAGGCGAGGGTTCAACTATGGAGAGAGCTCTACATATAAAATGTTCGAAAAGTTCCGTATCAAACAACACAGCAAATAAGTTTGAAAGTTCCATTTATCTTACAAGTACCATAAAGCAGGCCAGTGTTGCAACTGAACTTTGAAATCATTTATGTATTGGTCGGAATCAAGATGTTTATTCTCTTCATTACCTGAGGGAGGTCCCATCAGCCTCCTATCTGACGTTGCCTTTCACCAGAAAAGAATGCACAATATATTGAACACATGGAAAGAGTCACTTGGTGAATACACTAACTGTATATAACTTCAGAATTGCCCAGAAAAGTGATATCTGATCGCCATCACCAAGGGTAAAAGAAGTGATACGGACTAAAGATTGAATGATCAAACTTTGCATGCCCCCTACCAATTTTTTCCTCTTCATGAAATACTTGAAGAATTGATCAAATCAAGATCTACATTTACAGTTTTACTCAAATGAAGGTGCTCATCACAAGAGTCTCACATGAAATCTGTTTTGCTTCTGTTACATGAGTGGCTGGATTTTATCATATTGTTCTTCAATTAGAATTGAGGGGGAAAATGTCGACCTAAAGAACTGGTTGACAGAGAGGTAACCGCAGGAGCAACTTGCTCATGAAGCATCAAAACTGCAAAATTTACCAGCAAGATGAGATTAAAGTTTCATTTTTTTTTTTTTTTCAAGAACAAAAAGAAAGATTTCATTCCTTCTATCAGTAACAAGTATTATGATATCATTTAAACAGACACGTGTCAACAAAATAACAGTTTATGAGACGCCATAAACTGTACGGTGAGAGGAGAGGGGATGCATCTAAGAAGGCAATATGTCCATGTTGAATGCGTATGTTTAGTTTACTCCTCGAATTGTATCAATGGCTTAAGTAGGACACAACCTTCAATTTTATAAATATAATGTGTGTAAAGATTTAATCCTACACTTGTGTGACACTTTATTAACTCCTTGTTAAAACAACTGGTAGTTTTGACCCATGAGATGAAGAAAAGCGTAATGATTTTCAGAGATAAGCATTGGATGCAATTTATAGTAACTAGAACCATCTAGGTTTTCACATCTGTTAGGACAGGAGAACCTATGGAATGAACTCAAAATACATGCTGGATGTGAATCACTTTTTCTATATTCTGTAAGACCAAAAAGATCCATGCCAAAATAATAGGTGAAAGTTTTATTACTTTAACAAACAATTATAAAAACATCTTCAAGAAACTCTCTAAATAAAATATGCTCTCAATTTTAGAGAGCAAATGCTTAAAAATAAGCTCCAAGCGACTCCTTATTTTAACTTTTTAAAAGAGAGACTATTTATATTAACACAAATCAGCCAGCTACAACAGAATCTGCATAGTCAGTGGACAAATTCCTCATGATCAGCATCAATTTCTGAAGATGATTACCGTGTGAATCATCATCAATTTTCCAGCATCAATTTTGTGGACATGATCCTCAATTTCTGGAGATGATCACTGTGTGAAGATACTTGCATAAAATCAAGACAATACACTCAACTTAATCCTTTTATACCTCAGTCAAAATAAGGGGAATTCTAAAATAGTTTCCATAACTCAATGTCTTTCCGCCTCTGTAGCATTTCTAACCGTTACACAGCTTTCTTTCTTTGTATATATATGGCCTGTAATTCTCTTTTGTTGCTCACATTGGTGAAAGAACAATAAAACATTATCATTTGATACAATTCAAAATTTCTTCTTGGTATCAGAGCCTGTGTGAGCAAAAAGTTATCTCTCAATGGCCTCCCTTTCTCACATCGTCAGTAACTTCATCACCCTCAAACTCAAACACGGCAATTATCCTCTGTGAGAGCAAGCTATGGCTCTTGCAGAAAGCCAAGACATGGTTGGTCACCTCACTGGAGAATCAACCGAACCAACTAAGTCCTCCATATCAACCACAGACAAAATCACAGAAGTTGTTATCACATGGCGAAAATCAGATCGACTTCTTCGCGGATGGCTCATTGGCACCCTTGCTGAAGAAGCACTTAGTCTTGCTATTGGGCAAGACACAACCAAATCTGTCTGGATGCTCTCAAGGAAGCTTATGCACAAGACTCTCAGGAAAGAGAGTTTACTCTTCGACAGCAATTAACCTATCTTTGCAAGAATGAGAACACCACAATTGGCGAGCATATTCGCAATTTCAAGGGTATCTGTGACAACTTAGCAGCCATTGGAAGCCCTGTTACTCATAAGGTTAAGGTATTCTCCCTTCTCACAAGTCTAGGCCCAAAGTATGAATCATTCACCACAACCATGTTAAAGCCACCTCGTCCAACCTACACTGAACTAGTATCTCTACTGCAAGGATATGAGAAACGTCAAAACTGGTTCACCACCAATGCAACAACTTACCAATTAGCCTTTTATGGTCAAAAGCAGCGTCCTCAACAATATACTTCCACCAACCAAAGATCACAAAATCACTTAAATGGTCGTGGTTTCCAAGCTCACAGTCAGAACTTCAACAACCAAAAATACTCCAACAACCAAGGACACACCACTGATTCAGATTGGGCAGGTTGTCCCACCACTCGTTGTTCAACGACTGGTTATTGCACTTTCATTGGCCACAACCCAGTTTCCTGGTGTGCAAAGAAGCAACATACAATCTCTCGCTCCAGCACAGAGGCAGAATACCGCGCCATGGCTCACACTGCTGCTGAAATTACATGGCTGACATTCCTTCTTAAAGACCTTGGTGTTCTTCAATCTCACCCTCCAATGTTATTTTGTGATAACCTCAGTGCACTCCATATGACAATCAATCATGTCTTCCACTCTCGAAGCAAACACATCGAGTTAGATTATCACTTTGTGTATGAACGAGTTGCGCTCGGTTTTCTTGTCACTCGACATATCTCCACCACACATTAGGTTGCAGACATCTTCACTAAACCCATGTCTAAAACCACACTTGCTTTTCTCTGTCTCAAACTTCGCCTCCAGCCCCGGCTAAGTTTGCGGGAGGATATTAACATAAACCAGCCAGCTACAACAGAATCTTCATAATCAGTGGACAGAATCCTCATGATCAACATCAATTTCTGAAGATGATTACCGTGTGAATCAGCATCAATTTTCCAGAAACAATTTTGTGGACGTTGTTGGGTTTTGATACCCAAT
>CAIGRP010064766.1:0-14904 GCA_903798385.1 Fraxinus cuspidata | reverse complement strand
GGGGTGGGTTGCCATCCCTAGTTGGAAGTGCTATAGGGAATCACAATTATTAATATTTAATGTAAGATTTGTATTAGCCCATGTTTGGCTACAGTTTATAATCAATCAAACGACTCTATATTCATATATTCAAAGGGATCCACAAGAACAACCTGTTTATCTATTACCCATTTTATCTATTAATAATTTAAAGGAAAATTTGCAGCTACGATTCTAACCATTTCACTTAGTTGTAGTTTATATTCAAACCTTTCATTTATATCACCTACAATTCTAAATCTTTAATTACATTGCAGCAGAGGATGGACAAATTTCGTCTACTGACATCAATTGACCCAAAAAATAAAAATTTGACCTCTATTGACCAATTTTAAAAGGAAAAATTGATACTTATATTTTATACAAAAAATAATTTAAAATAATTAGATCAGAGAGAGAGAGAGAGAGAGAGAGAGAGAGAGAGTAAATACCACCATTCTATATATCATACGGAGGCGTGTGTCTTCTAATCGCCTTCTAAATAGAGCGCAAAATATGAGCCGAGCGGCCTCCATTAGCTAGGGTTGTTCTTCCGAGATTTTAATGCATCTACATAATCCAAGTCTTGCCCTTCACGACCAACACTACATCGTCAATGATTTGAATCTAAATTCACAGTTTCCAAAGGATATTTTTCTAAATCAACAAGAATATTATTTTTTTGAGATACCTTAATCTTTCAATCTTTAAGCTCAAACGATCGTAATCGGTGTTCTTTGATATGTCATTGGTGACTCATCGTGGAGGGTCAAAGTTTCCATCGCCTGGCCCTTAACATGTCCATAGAGACCAGTGTGCACCACTTCTATTACAAAAAAATTCGATACTATTACAGGAAGAAAATATTTTTTAACGGAGATTCATTTGGAGAGGTTGTAGGTGAGTGAAATTGGGCTATTGGCAATAGCCACAAATTGTCATAAGTTCGAAAGGTTGGTACCTTATGGGAGTGAAACAATAGGTGTTCCTAAGATTTCAAAATGCATGGCATCTAAGAAGCTTTGTATAAATGGGCATTGCATGATAAATTCAGGGGAATAATTCCATAGGTGCAAGGAATTAATAGAAATGATACAGGTGCTGTGTTGGCAGCTTCTGCATAATGTATTTTATGTGTTTGCTATGTTAAAAATCAATAAAAAACACCAAGTGTCTTTCTGTAAAAATTTGTCAACTTTTTTTTGTATTTGTAGCAAAACTGAATTCAGGGATTGAGAGAGTGGTAGCGGCTACAACGACGACAAGTGTTCAACTTTTTTCTGTACTTGTAGCAAAACTGAATTCAAGGATTGAGAGAGTGGTAACGGCTACGACAAACAACAAGTGTTTGCAAATAGTAGCACACCCAGGTTTTGATTTGGGGTGGGAGTGGGAAAAAGAAGAAGATGAAACATTAGTTCCTTTTTATTTTTTCTCTTTATTTATTTATTTAATCATTTGATGTGGAAATTATAAAATTACAATTTTGCCCTTTTAAAATTGTTTAGAAAAAGGTCAAGTTTTTATTTTTTGGGTCAACTGATAGTCAAATGGATGAAATCCGTCCATCCGTCCTTCTGGTGGTGCAATGAAATGAAAGATTTGGGATCCCACTTGCAATTTGTTCTAATTTAAATAGTTTATATACATCCTTAATTTACAAGTTCAATTTTCAAGAACCACTGGTATAATCATCACAATAAAAATATGCCATTTAAATGCCTTTTTATCTTGTCGTCATTAAAATATTA
Source organism: Fraxinus cuspidata (assembly GCA_903798385.1). Classification (NCBI taxonomy): domain Eukaryota; kingdom Viridiplantae; phylum Streptophyta; class Magnoliopsida; order Lamiales; family Oleaceae; genus Fraxinus; species Fraxinus cuspidata. The sequence continues at coordinate 13,135 of CAIGRP010064766.1, read as the reverse complement.
ATCCAAAGAATAATGATATTCAACATCATTGGTGCTTAACACAAATGGTTCTAGATTACCAATTTATGTGACATTACGTGATAAATTTAAGTGTAAATGAAATTATGTGATTCATTTAAGTGTGCATTTCATTTAATGATACGTAGTTCCGCCTAGGCTGATATCGTAATACTAATGGTGTTAAATAACATTACTTGTACCCGTCTAGGTATCCATTAAGTATCTATAAATGACTGGACATCTTAAATGAAGATATCTGCATTATATTTAAGATGTCCAATTAGTTAAGGAAACGTAGACCGTAGCTAAACTTCATTAGTTTCAAATAACATTCCTCTAGTTGAACTTGTTGACTTGAATTTTAAAAATCGTATATCAAAATGTTGAACTAGTTGACTTTTAAGACTTTAAGTGAGATATGATGAGTATTTTTTAACTCATGTTTGTCAAGAGGAGAATTGGATTTGTAGATAAGGATGCATTGAAGACAAAATACATTTAAATAAATTTTCTGTATATAAATTTTTAACCTCTTAATGAATATTTGGACACAAATTAAAAATAAAATAATAAAATACCAAAAGGCACATAATAGCAATTCATGCTTAGTATTGTCTTTTGAATAATGATATTTACACCACACTTTTCATTAATTGCACCATATTTTAATTTCAATAAAGATTCTTCACTTTTTCTTATTTTTACAATGATGATATCGACTTTTTGTTATATTTTATCTTCAATCCCTATTAGTTAGCTTATTTTATCCTTGATAACGACTGAAAAATTGATTATGGAGGAGTAAAAAGACTTTATTTGCCCATTGTATTTTTTATATAAACAAGATAAAAATTTTGTAAAAAAAGGTGTTTTAAAATAGTATTTTTATTTTTTTAAATGCGTGGTTGAAAAATAAGAAGAAATTTTTGGTTTATGTGTAAAATTATTTTATATGAGTATGTATGATTGAAAATAAGTTTTAAAAAAATAATTTTTTTGAAAAAAAAAATATTTTGAGTGTTTATAAACCGAGCCAAAAATGGACTTAATTTGAGAAACTTCAATTAAGTTACAAAAGTATTAAAACTCAAGCCTTCTTTGAGGAGGGGAAAATATCTTTGATCCCTTCAAAAAAAAGAAAGAGAAAAAAAAAAGATTACGCACATGTTTAATATGTTTTACCATATACTATGAATGAGACTTTTTTGAAGTCGATACAAGATACATTTTACTGTTGTGAAAAAAGGTGTTGCAATAGTCAGAAAAAAATTTTCATATTCTTAGCTCTTGATCAACCCTCATTATTTAAGAATAGATTTCATAAAAATAATTGTTCTCGAGGAATTTCTAATTAAAAGAAAAAGAAATATAATATTTATATTAGAAGAACTTGTAATTAAGAATGAATTTAAAAGAATATGAGTTTTGAAAAATGACGTCAGTGACTCAATAATATACTTAAATATGCCTTAAAAGCTTAAGTGCTATTAATGATGAGGGAGAGAAACCATTATTTAAAAGTTCTGGATGCTAATTTTTAATTACGTATGCACACTATAAAATATTACGTACTTACTCAATATTTCTCCATACTTTTCACCCGATATTCTTCTAAAAGTATTCAAAATATTATTTTTCTCAAATAATGACTATTATGTTGTAAATGTTAAATTTATTAGTGAATGACAATTGTATCTTTATAGTCCTAGAAATTATTACCATTATATCCCTAATTATTCCCTATAAATATATGATTTTGTTTCTTATCATAATACACACAAATTTATTAATTTTTATTTTATCTTTTTTTTTCTCTTTTCACAACACGTTATCAGCACATCTCTCTCCTTTCAAAGTGAATTAGTTAAAATGTATAACTTTTATAAGTATAATTATTAATCACGTATATCAAAATTAATTTGGTTATACACGAGAGAGAGAGTTTGCCGCCGTAATCATTATGTGTGCAGCTTTTAATTCAAGTCAATTGGAAAAGAAAGTTACATAACCCAGTAAATTGGTTTCTGGATTAAGCCATGGAATCTGTGAATTGAATTTTTGAGATACACATAATCCATCTTTATTAAATCCTTTTTTCTTCTTTCTTTTCCACTCAATTAATTCAAGTCAATATTTAATATGTATTTATAAATTAATTAATATTATCATTGTGACGTGTGATTGAATGTTTTATTATCTTTTTTTATGTTTAATAATTAAATATCAATTATTCAATTCATTCTTCATTGTTGTTGCTCCCAAAGAAGCACAAGTTTATAAATAATACATAGCTCCTGAAGAGCTTTTATTCCTAAATAATAATTTGTTAATGTTTTTGAAGTAATACAACATCATAATTAATATTTTAGAAGAACTATATCTCATTGTGTTCCCGAAGAAACACAAAATAAACGATTCAAAATTGATTGTAATTTTAAAGGAAAATAATTTTTTGTTTTATTAATATTCAAGAAGAATATTAATTGCTCTAGAAAAACATGAATTATAATTTTCAATATTCCAGAAGAATACTGATATATTGCTCTTGAAGAAACGATAACAAATACAACATGCTTTCGAAGTAGCACATGTTTCAAAAAATACATCATGTGTAATTTATGAATTTGTATTTATCCCTAAAGGAAAACATATAATTCATGCTGTTTTGACATTGACTACTTGATTAATTATTATGTGATGTTTAATCGTATTTTATTTTATTTTATTTTATTTTATTGTGAAGTTACTCAAATGGTAAATATCACAAAATTCAAGATGAATTGTCGATATATCTGTTTAGTTGATACTGCAAATATGCACACTATTCTTCAAGACAAAAAAACATTTTCAATACTTAACATTAACAGAAAATTATGTTAATACGATATCAACTATACCGAATATCATTGAAAACTCCCGAAGAGCTCGTATTAATTTGTCAAATAATAAAAATATATATATTAACGATATACTTTATTCTAGCAAATTCAGAAAAAATTTACTTAGTTTTAAAGATATCTGCTGCAATGGATATCACATTGAGACGATACAAGAAAATATGTTGAATATTTTTGTATAACTTCTTTTGTATCTGGCCGAAGTAGATAAAAGAAAAATTTTATGCACTCACATTTGAATGAGATATATATTTATAAAAATAATCGAATCAAATATAATCACGAACCAAAAGTTCGTTAATCCAAAAAGTTTTATACTTTGGCATGATCCATTTGGACATCTAAGATCTATAATGATGCGTCGAATAATAAAAAACTCATATGGACATCCTTTAAAGATCCAGAAGATTTTTTACCTAATAATTTTCTATGTGTAACTTATTCGCAAGACAAATTAGTTATTAGACCTTCAGCTACAAATGTCAATATTAAATCTCCAACTTTTTATAAAGAATTCATGGAGATTATGTAGGCCAATATACCCACCATGTGGAACATCTCGTTATTTTTTGGCATTAATTTATTCTTCTACTAAATGGTCACATATTTGCTAATTTTCCACTAGGAATGTAGATTGTACTAGACTACTTGCTCAAATCATAAAATTATGAATACAATCCCTCGATTATTTAATCAAGACTATTCATCTTAACAATGTTGGTGAATTTAGATCACATAGCATTCGATGATTATTGTATGTCAATTGCGATTGCTATTGAACATTCGGTTGTGCATGTCCATGCACAAAATGGTTTAGCGGAGTCATTTATTAAAAATCTACAATTTATTACTAGACCATTACTTATGAAAAGAACTGTAAAATAATTCATTTGCAAAGAGTTGCAAATCAATTATCAGATGTATTTGTTGACACAAGAAAAGTGAGAAAGCCATATATACTAGCAGAAAATATTCTAGTAAAAATTGATATCATTGTAGGATAGTTTGTTGTAGCAAATGAATCTCAAATACGCCATAAGTGCAGTCGACCAGTTGGTTCAAAAGACTCTATACATCAAAAAAGAAAAGTACTGGAGAAAAACTAACAAAAATTTTTAGAAGAAGTAACATTAGAAAAGATTGATCAATCAAATATTGAAAACATGGTTCCTTAAGAACGACAAGTGTCCTATAATAATGAAATTTTAATAAATTATATATTGTCTCATAAATTATGGGAACGAAATAATGTTGTTATAGACAATATTTTTGCCTTTGACGTTGCTCTTGATATTATACAAAATGAGGATCCTGAATCACAGTCTGTTAGTCTGAAAGTTATATCTTTATTAACCTCGAAATAGAAAGAAGTCATACATGTGAAATTGAATTTCTTAAAGAAACGGAAAGTGTTTGAATATGTAATTCGAACACCTATAAATATAACCCTGTTAGATACAAATGAATTTTTGTAGGAAAGAAAAATGAAAATAATGAAATTATAAGATACAAAACTCAACTCATAGCTCAAGGTTTCTCACAAAGATTAGGAATTGATTATGAGAAAACATATTGTCCCGTAATGGACATAAATCACTTTTATATTCTTAATTACTTTGATTGTATTACAAAGGCTTAATATGCGCCTTATAGATGTAATATTGTCTTATTTGTATGGTTCATTTGATAGTAACGTATGCATGAAAGTCCCTGAAGGACTTGAAGTGTGAGGAAGAAATGATACATGCCCGAGAACTATGTTTTCAATTAAATTGAAAATATCATTGTATGGATTAAAACAATCGGAGGCATGTGATATAATCGTTTTAACGAATATTTTTTGAAGGAAAGCTATAAAAATGACGATATCTACCCATGTGTTTTCATAAGAAATACAAATATTGAATTTGCAATTGTGACAGTTTATGTTAATGCTTTAAATTTAATTGAAACTTTTGAAGAGTTCAACAAAACTTCAAATCACTATAAAATAAAAGAGGCAATGTTGATGCTGCCACGTGTCGCGATTTCCCATCGTCGTCATAATTCATTTATTTATTTTTGGTGGAAGTACATATATTGGAAATGCACAACCTCTTCCATCATTCTCTCATGTAACCAGCCACTACTTCTTCATTTCCCCACGCAATCCCATTTTGTGTAGACTTTACTTTTCCTCTTTTGCTCTCTTTTGTATTTCTTTCTCTCCCACAACTCTCCTGCTCTAATTTCTTGAGCGAAGCGACAACATGTGGCTAAAGCGTAACACAAAAGGGAAGATTTTGAAGAACGATTTGCAGTCCAAGGAGTTGCTGTAAACTCGGATTCATCCTGATCGCCAGTGGTTTGGTATGATATGTGTTGTTTTGTTTGAGTAGTATTATTTTTGGTTTAATTAAGAATTTAAATGATTATGTGCTGTGTAGAATAAAATGGTGCATGTCGGTTTTTTTCTTTTAGTGAATTTAAGGTGAACTATTTTGAAAATTCCGAAATGCATAAAGTTGCTCACTTTCTAGAACTTAAGTGTGTATAAAGCCTAGAAAAAAAAATATTTTTGACCAGATCGCTCTCGGGTTAGACTAATGGGAAAATCTTGCAGAAGAAAGTAGGCCAAAACCTTTTATCATGGTTGGTAAAGCATATATTGCCATCTAAAAGATCGTGGATGTTACTGGTCGAGAACTTTTTGCTTATTGTATTAAAAGGAGACAATGTTTGGAGAAGGTAAGAATGTTAGAATGCCTGATGTTGGTTGTAACTTATGACTTGGCTTAACGTGTAGAAGTAATGATATAACTCTGCAATTCATTGCACCAATTTACTCTGCATATTTCAAATTATAATGATTTTGTATGGGTGAATAAAATCTCTTTTGTGATTTCTTTTGCAACATCCTATGGAATTAGGTTAAAATTTAGCAATGAATAAGGAAGTGTAAATATATACACCTAAAAATCATCTCAGAATTACCAGAAAAAACAAATAACAAGCAATACAGATACATAAATTTATACACCTAAAAATTTGAAACTTTAGTGAAAATCCACTGTAAAAAAAAAAAAAAAATCTTTCTTGTGATTTCTTTTGCAACATCCTATGGAATTAGGTTAAAATTTAGCAATGAATAAGGATGTGTAAATATATACACCTAAAAATCATTTCAAAATTACCAGAAAAAACAAATAACAAGCAATACATATACATAAATATATACACCTAAAAAATTGAAACTTTAGTGAAAATCCACTATATAAAAAAAAAAAAAATCTTCATTCTGAACTGAGACACGATGCCCAGACACGGGTTCTGTGTCCGCATCCGTGTCCACGCACCGTGTCTCCATTCAGAACAGAGATTTATTTTTATTTTTTCTGCCAAGAGATACATATTCTATTATCAATTTTGTCATTAGCTTTTCTTTGATGATTATTATGTAAAATTCTTTTTCTATAATTCAATATGTAAAAATGATAAAGTATAATATCAAAGTCTTATCACATTTTCTAAATGGGTACACGAGGTTAAAGCTAACAAGATGCACAAGTTTAAATTTGACTTTTCAGTTCTCTCCCTTATGAGTGAGGCTTTATTGATGATTTTAAAATCACTTAAATACGCAAGGAAACTTTTAACCTGCATCGTATGTCGTAGTATTATTCATTTTCATAATCCTTATGTTTTGGAATTTTCAATGTTTTGTTTTTTCTTTTGGTTCCCTATTTGATTAATTTTATCCTTTATTGTTTTCGTCAAAAAGGAATTCCTATATTTTCTTTAATGTTTGTTTTAGTTATAACAAGATAGAAATAAAATAAATTTATTCCTGCAATTTTTTTATATTCACGCGCAATTTTTCGATTTTTGTTAACTGAATCATTATTGAATAAAAGAATGAATTTGTTATAGTACATTGGAGCTTTGTGAGTATTGCCATCTATTTAATTTGTGCTTCAAAAAGTTATAGAGTAACGAAATTACATCTATAGTTTTATTAAAATGATAAGTATTCAAAATAGTGAAACAAGATATCAATACTTGATACTTGCCGAGTAATAAAAAACTGAAGTTGTAATTTGTTTTAACGTTTTATAAGAAATTGAGATGTAAATTTTTTTTTTACTCTGTGCTTCTTGTAGCAGATTATNATTGAGATGTAAATTTTTTTTTTACTCTGTGCTTCTTGTAGCAGATTATGCATTTTCTTGCAATACCGTCATTTATAAATGAATTTTTCTAAAATTTACATACAGTTATTTTTAATACTAAGCAATTAACGTGCAACGCACGTTCTCCTACTGGTTATTTAATTGAGATGAAAGATTTGGTAAAAGATCAAATTTTGTCTCGAGTTGCAGATTGAACATCTCAAAAGGATTATTTGTTCATAAATCTAAATGTACAAAAAAACCTTAAAACACTTTTATATGGATAATGCACATCCATTGTCATCACTTATCGTTGTTCGATCACTTGATGTGAAAAAGATCATTGTCGTCCACTTGAAGATGGAGAAAAGATGTTCTTGGTCTTGAAGTACCATATCTTAGGACAATTGGAGTATTAACTTATCTTGCATGTTGTACTCGACCCTACATAATTTTTTCTGTAAATTTCCTTGCAAGATATAGTTTTACACAAACACAAAGATATTGAATTGGTGTTAAGCATATTTTTCATTACCTAAAGGGTACTACTGATTTAAAATTATTTTATTCTTAAAAGTCGGGATCTACTTTAGTGTGATATGAGATGTAGGTTATCTCTCAGAGCCACATAAATCTAAATAAAAAACAGAGTATGTGTTTACACGTGGATGAACAACCATATCATGGAGATCTGTGAAGCAATCCTTGACAGCAACATGTTCAAATCATTCTAAAATTATTGCAATCCATGATTCAAGCCGAAAACATGTATGGTTGAGGAACATAACCCATCATATCCAAACATCATGCATATTAATTTCAATAAAAGCAATCCAACAATTTTGTACGAAAATAATGTCGTTTGTATTGCACAACTTAAAGGAAGTTAAATCAAATGTGACAGGACGAAACGTATTTCTCCAAAATTATTTCATACACACAAGCTTAAGAATAATGACAATATCGATGTTCAACAAATTCGTCCAAGTGACAAGGTGACCGATTTATTTACAAAAGCACTGTCGCATAATCATTTAAGAAATTTGTTCACATGATTGGAATGCAACAATTTAAAAATTTTCAGTGATCAACGTTAGGGGAGTAGTTGCACTCTTTTTCTTTCGCTTAGATTTTATCCCACTGAGTTTTCCAGCAAGGTTTTAGTGATGTAACATTTATCTTTAATACTCCAAACTAACTGTACTCATTTTTTTTCGTTTGATTTTTTGTCCCATTGAATTTTTAACAAAAAAGATTTTAGCGAGACAGATGTTTTGTAATGTGTCATTTAAGGAAATTGTTGTAAATAGTAAGTTTATTTGTGAATGACAATTGTATCCCTGCAACCTTATAAATTATTACCATTGTATCCCTAATTCTTCTTTCTAAATATAGGGTTATGAATCTCATAATATATACAAATCTATTAACTTTTATTCTCTCTTTACATAACGGAGCTAAAATTTTAAATTGAAATAAAGAAATTAAAGTGATATATGCCCCCGTCTATTCATAAGTAGACATAAACGCTATTCAGAAGAATTTAATTAAGCCCAAATCATTATAAAGAGTCTTATTGGAAAAAAAAATAGTTTTGAAATATATTTTTTTTTGGAGAATGTATGATTAAAAATTAGGATAAAATTTTGGGGTTACGAGAAAAATAATTTATAATGAAAATATACGATTAAAAATGAGTTTGAGAAAAAAAAAAGAATTTGGTAAAAATTATTGTCAAACATTTGTATAAATTTACACCATGTTTAGCGTCTGTCTAGGAGAGCTTTTTCTCCAATTTTAGCAATGAATTGACCGTTACTCACTTGAACATGGGTCACATTTTGGCAACAATTTTTGACATTCTAAAAATGAAATACCGACCATGCATGCCCATCATGAAAATGAATTAAATGTTAAGGGCAAAAAGGTCATTCTGCATTAAAATTGTCCAAAATTGCTGTTATAAGTCTGACATTCTGCTTTAAAGTACTATTGACAATGAAAAGCAATGATCACAATTTAGCTACTAATCAGAGAAAAAGCTTTCCCACACAAGATACACATTCTTCTGAAATACATTTTTCTACTTCTTATTTTCAGTCACATATTTTTCAATAAAATAATATTAGAAGCAAATCCAAAATTTTTCCATATTTTTTATATGCTTATTTTCCATTAAAACACTGTTTAAAATTCGTTATTGCGAAAAAATCTGGCTCATAAGGGTGTTAATGAGACACGAAGATTATTGGGCAATTAACTCCCAAAATCTGCAAAAATCACAGCAGAACCTAAATAATTTAAGCCCGAGTCTATAGGCATTAAGGCTTTTCTTTTCATTTATTTAATTTTGCTTGATTGAAATTTGGGGATTTTGTTGGAGTTTTTTGCCGGCGGTGAGGTACTGATTCGATTGAGGTTTCCGATTGATATCCGGGGAGTTAGGGGTATAAACGAAAGGTGAAACAATGGTGAATTCAATGGTGGAAAGAGCAACGAGCCATATGCTTATAGGTCCTGATTGGGCTATGAATATCGAGATCTGCGACATTTGCAATCACGATCCTGCGTAATTGCCTTTATTTTGTCTTCCACTTGATTCATCCAGAATTGTTTATTTACATTAAAATGAAACAAGGCATTGAAAACGTTGTATGTATCTTATGTTTAGAGTTTGAAGACTTTCTTTTATATTTAAAACTTGTGTTATGAGTTTTTATGGATTGCTGATTTCTGCAATAGTTCATTGTTAACTTGTATTCACTAAGAATATAACAGGAAGAGAACTTCGTAGCATAATTAGAATTTACATTTTTTATTCTACTGTTGTTTTATGTTGTCAAGACCTTAGTGTTTTATCATGCTTTGCCGAAGTAATTTTTTTTTGCCAGTTATTAATTTATATAAACTACTTGTAACCGTGGTTTGATTTTGTAGAACATTTAACTAAACTTCCTGCTTTGTTGATGCCTATAATTTTAATTCACTTGCATTCTTCCGTTCTCTAAATTTGCAGTATTGTGAAGTAGAAAAATATGCTTTCTTCTGAATTTGTGCTGCGGACTTTGGCTTTACAGGAGATGTCAATATGTTTATGACTAGTTCTTACTGGGGACATTTACATGTAACCTGCTTGTGTCTTAGCAGACAATATAAGATTGTTAAGCTTGCTTTTACTTGTGAAGAACTTGAGGGACTAAGATATCTTCTTTTGCCAACCCTCCCGTCTGATCTACGTAATGAAAAATCAATGTCATTGTTGCTGCTGTTGTTGTTGTTGTTTTCAACTTATTGTGGCTCTATTTGTTTATCAGCCAAGCAAGAGATGTTGTAAAAGGTATAAAGAAGCGTCTTGGTAGCAAAAATGCAAAAGTCCAGCTCCTTGCCTTGACAGTAAGTTTGACCTGTATTTGCTGATTTATGAGGCTGTTCCTTTCATTACATGCATATAGGCTTTGCCTTTTCTTTATTAGTTACATGGTATTTTATCTCATGAACTGAATCTTATTCCTTTATTTTTTTTTTGTTTTGTCTTGGGACTGTTAAGACTTTTGAGCCATAAACTTTTTCTTCTTAATTATCGAATAGCTTTTCTGCTCGAGCAAATCAAAATTGAAAAGCTCATCAATTTTGGTAAGGCAATGGGTTGTCATCCTTAACCACTTGAAATGCTCATCAATTTTGATAATGCAATGGGTTGTCATTTCATTTTCTATCTATACTGATTTCAGCACAGTAACTTGATAAGAGTATATGGTGTAGGACAATTTTACCAGAAATCAATTATAACTACTATTTTTAGGATTTAATTATTATTGGTAATTAGGATTCGTAGTATGTACATGATTCAATTAGTTTTATAATTTAGTTGAAGAAATATGTTATTTGTTCTCTTTTCTTTTTAGGAGATTAATATCTGTTACTTAGTCTACTAGAATTAGGATATTACCTTTTCTTTCAATACCTATATAATAAGAGGGCTAGACTTGTTTATAATCATAACTAATATTCATTATATTCAAATTATTTTAGATAATATTCTTGAGCTTTTTTTTTTCTTTTTTTTACAATATTCAACTTTCATCGCGACACCAAAATTGGTATCAGAGCAAGGTTTTGCCCCTGGTTGATAGCCACCTACGATGGTATTGGCATGCATCCTCGTGTTGAACTGAATAGCGAAATTACGAACTATAGTCTAGAATTTGGAACAGAATGATGGATAGGTGCAAAGATGCTTCTACAAAAATTTGCAGATTTTGACCGCTATGTATGTTGGTGACTTTGACAAGTTCAGAACACGACAACAGGTGTCTAGAGATTTTTCTCGAGTTCTAACTAGGTTCGAATATTCACAACACGATGACATTAATTTTTGAGTATTTTTTTCTTGATTGATTGATTTTTTGTTCTTCAACAAAACTTGACGATGATTTTTTTTTTTTTCAAGTGGGAGATTGATGTAGGGCATTTCTACTAAAAATTAATTATTACTGCTAGTTTAGGGATTTAAGTATAATTGGTAATTAGGATTCCTAATATTTATAGGGTTTATTTAGTTGATATGATTTCTACTTCTACTAGAATTAGGATTTTTTTAGGAGATTAATTTCTTATACTTGGTCTACTAGATTTAGGATATTACGTCTACTCCCAATACCTTAATTCCTATTCATTATATTTAAGCTATTTTAGATCATATTCTTGAGCTTTTTGGCTTTTTCTTATTTTTACAAGATTCTTCAATGCCTCTCAAAGCGCCCAAGTATCAGATAATGTAGTTTCTTTTTCATGTCATTTCTAGCTTTTGGAGACTATCGTGAAGAATTGCGGGGACATTGTCCATATGCATGTTGCTGAAAAAGATTTGCTTCATGGGATGGTGAAAATTGTGAAGAAGAAGGTAATCAATTATACGTAATGTTAATCACTTTTGCTTACCTCTACTTGAGTTTTTTGTATAAATTGTTGTTGATACATCTATTATTGCAGCCTGACTTTCATGTAAAAGAGAAGATTCTAGTTTTAATAGATACTTGGCAAGAAGCTTTTGGAGGACCAAGGGCAAGATATCCTCAATACTTTGTAGCATACCAGGATTTATTGGTACGGTGCGCAACGGCATTCCTGTGTTTCTGTTCCCATCTTACCTTTTTGTGTCTAATTATTTTGTAATGATGTTCTTTTCTGTGTATTGTATTGCACATTATATCAGCGTCTTGGGGCAGTATTCCCTCAGAGATCAGAGAGGACAGCTCCTGTTTTCACACCCCCACAAACGCATCCTTTGGAGTCGCAACCACAAAATATTCATAACCTGGAATCTAGGCAGAATGCAGCCGAGTCTTCTGCAGAATCTGAATTACCTACATTGAGGTATGTTTCCTAGACTGGCGGTGTTGAAATTTAGATTACATTGAATAATTAGACATATCAATTGCAGAATGGAAGTAGTAAAAAAAACGGTTTGTTATTTACTGAAGTTGGTATATGAATAACGCATAGTCAAGTTAGAAATTAAGTTAAAATATTGCTTGTTTGCTTTTATTTTGTACGCTTAATGTAGATTGACACATAATATATGGATAAAGGAGAAGTAATTGATTAATCAAGTCCCGGGTGCTCTGATGGATTTTTTTTGGATTATTTGTAATGTTGAGAGCTTTGGCTGGGCAATTAAGTAACTGGATCTATTGACATTTGAGAGCTTTTGCTAGCCTTTCCTTGATAATGATACTTTTAAGGGATTAATGTACTCGGGATTCTTTGTGTATTATCTATCTTGTTATCAGGCAATTATTATCTCTTATTATCTCTTTCTGATTAAGCCATAGTTTGGTTTGAAGTGTCTGTTAGACATCTACTTCTTGATTTCGCAACCTCAGTTTATTGTGGTGCTTTTGACTTGTTAGTGCAAGCTATGCAGGCCTGTATAATCCAAACTCTACCTATAAGAACGTGTGCTCCTCTTTCTAGCCTGGATGCGTGGTTTAGATATGTTATTATATCTATTATAGATACCAAATGTGTCTCATTCTTGGTGGTGGGTTAAATTTGAAATTATCGTGTAAACTGCCAAGAGCTCGTACT
>CAIGRP010064753.1:0-13961 GCA_903798385.1 Fraxinus cuspidata | reverse complement strand
TATATATATATATATATATGAAATGGATTTGGGGCGTTACAGGTTGTTTGGCATAATTGTGCCACATTCCTTTCGTCATCAAATCATTTTTCCATTGGACACGCCCTTGAGGGCCGGCCCCGAGAATTTAGAAGCCCTAGATGACTAATTATTAAAAGACCTTCGAGCATAATTTTTTTACAAGTGTAACACCATTAAAATATTTAAATAAAAATAACATTTTATATTAAAACAGATATTTTTTTCCAATTCAAAATATAGATTTTTTGTCCTATGAACGTTATCTCCCTCTGCATCAGTTACTCTGTTTCCTTATACTTCTACTATGTCTCCATATAATAAATGTTCAATACGCTTGAATTTTAATTCCTTGAACTGTCAACTGATTGCATAAGGAAGAAAACATACACTTCTACACGTTTCATCTCTTTATGGCTCTTTCTTGACGTCTTTAATGTCATGATTTCAAAAGTATGTCCGGGTGAGGATAGTAATAATTAGGAGCAAAGTATCTCCTCTTTTAGTTTACGACTACTTACATTTTTCTTGGTATTGAGAGTGTTTTAGGGACTTCGTAGATCTTCATAACATGATTTTCTTTTCAACCTTTTAGAGTTGAATCTGATGAATACTAAGAATTTGTTCCTTGATTCAAACAAATTCTCTCGCGAAATCCCAATAGAAATTTTTAATCTTTAAAAACTTTCAATGTTGAATTTCAGTGGTAATAGCTTGACGGGCTTCCATTGCTCATTGTTCCCACTTGAACACAATTCACAGGAAAACCACAAAAACAACAAACTCATAATTCACAAAATCAAGAAGCAAAGAACGAACCCTTAATTCACAGAAACAAGAAGCAAAGAACAAAAACAAGAACCCAGACATCAAATAGAAATTCAAAATACAAAAAGGGTAATGAAAAAAAAAAAAAGACCCTAACCTGAGATAGAAAGATACTTGAAAAGAACTCTAGTTAATGAGATGGATAAAGTAAAATTCAGTAGACGAAGAGAACATTGTGCATATTGGTACAAGGCCTACTTCAAAGAAGTAAAATTGAGCAGGTTTTAGGTGTGATGTTCAAGCAGGGTTATGAAATTACTTGGGATCCATGGAGTTCTTAATAAATTTTTTCTTTGAACAGCACAAGTATGCTTTAAAATCCCGCTAGGCTAACAATGTTCAAGGCTCATCCGATTGAATCCATCGAATTCAAATGTACAGTTCTCCTATATAATCCTACCTTTTATTAGATGCCCCTTCCTCTTGATCCTCATTACTTGATTATAGGTTACTAGACTTTGTTGCTGATGAATGAAAGTCGAGGATATTTTCCATGCGCTATTTTTCATCTATAACGTGTTTTCGAGTTTTGTCCCCTATCTTAGCTCCTGTAGGATATTGTTAGATATCGTTTTGTGCTTCTGAGTTTCTTTCTTTTGTCATAACTGCAATTGATGGTTGGAACTTAGAAGTTCTACACCGGAATTCATCAAGTAGTATTTTGTTTCTTGATTAGAAAAAGTTAAAATATCTGCCAGTATTTATGTAATGTATTCATTTTGTAAACCTAGAAGCTTTCCAGGTGTGGAAGACGCAAAATGCAATGCAATCGAAGCCTTCGTTCTACAAGTTTATCAAAACAGGGACTAGTTCATATTTTATTAAGAGTTTAGGGACTAAGAATGAAATTTTAATTAGGGCACCACGATTAGATTTTAAAGGGTTGTCACAGGAATTATATTTTGTCGAGAGTTTAGGGATTAAAATTGCAATTTTAGTAATAGCGATTAGCTTCAGTTTTCTATGAAAACCGGCATCCACGTGAATTGACTTGACGATGCATTTATTGGACTCTGTCTTTTATTCTTACGCTGATCACCACATCGAGAAGACATTGAGCATATCTATCAAGTTTAAAAGTTACTTTCATAAAAAGTAAATTTTACGTATTACGAAGGTGATTTTGAAATTACGGTAGGATAGCGAGTCTTAACAAATGCCTTATGTGTTTACAAATAGGCTTTTTTTTTATATATATATACTTGGGATTACTTGTCGAAATACAAAATCCAATATTTTTTATAATAAAAATTTCTATTCAAACTATTATGATTAATAATATTAAGAGAGGCATTCGTAGATAAGAATGAAAGTGTGAACGTATACCGTCCCATCAATATAGATTAATGCCTAACAAGTGATATGCTGACAAACAGTTTTATTTAACATAATCTTGTCTTAAGCAAATACCATTAATTAATTATGACAATGACTTCATCCTGTCGTGCTTATTCAAACCCTAAACCAGCTCATCCAATTAAAGGCAAGCCATAAGACATTACAAAGAGATAATTTAATGACAAGGAAACAAATTCTAGGCAAAGGCCTAGAAAGTCAATTGAAACATTTGTTTTAATTTTGTCCGAACTTAGCTGTTTTTATGACACTATTAAAACACTAGTAAAAGCAATACAACAAGAAGAAAATAAAAGGGTTATTAAAATAAAAGTAGTCATTTTGAGTCCATATACATCCAGAATTTCCAACCACTAGTAGAAGAGTTTGCGCTTTGCAATCACAAAACAAAAGCAAGCGATCATAAAAAACAAGAGACACATTTGATACGCAATATCGAACATGATTCGACTGGTAATATTGATATCATAAGAATTGGATCAAACTGGCATCCTACAACCAGAAAATCGAGAATCGGACTGGCTATATATTAAAAATGAAAACTTAACACTCAATATATTTTTTGGTTCACTGCAATTTCAAACAAGGATTAGAGAATGATGCTTAATAAGACGAACTACAGAAAGGATGACTATCGAGATAAATTTAATTTTTTTTATTACCAATTCAACTATTTACTGCTAATTGTTTATATTTTTCTTGTCAATATCTAAACGTGTTGAAAACTTTACCAGTGTCCATATCCAAATTATCTCGAGAGTTATTTATTTTTCTTGTCAATTTAAACTACTATGTTTTTCTTCGTTAATGATGTTTAGTACAACATAGTCTAACTTACCGAACGTGTTGAAAACTTGAAAGTGTTAGTTGCTATTTACCCCCCTACCCCCTCCCCCACTTACATGATGTACTACCTAGAACAAGCATGCCAAGAATTAATCAAATCAACATCAATAGATTGTGAGATCCGTTTGGACTCATGTCTAATCATATGTTTCTTTTGCAAGATTGTCTTTTGGTGGACAGGGTTTGGTTGTAGCCTTGGGGTCACAACGGGGTTCAATGGTCCACCACTTCACTACACTGTTCAGTTTCTACCAATGAAAAACACCACTTTGGAGAAAACAAAACAAACTGCGAGCTTGTCGCCTTTATGGTGGTAAATTTGAGGAATTAGTTATCCATGTCGATTCAAAGTGGTACCTCAAGAATAAGTATCGACTAAATTCACGTCGCCGACTAGTTTCTAATAGCTTACACTCTTATACGATATGGTTCAAAGTCTGCAAACTACAAATCTTCAATTTTCGACTCACTTCAACACTAATAAATACAAAATCGTGATGTTCAAATAGCATAAAACTAGAACAAAACCATAAATAAACAAAAAATTTATATATTTCTAGAGCACAAGTATAAAATACAAATTTCACAACATCGTGGATTTCCTAATCCATGTTCCAAATTAGCATTTATAGCAGTAGCCTAATGGAAACAAACCAGTTCAAGATTACCAGAAATCTGATGTGGTATGTTTCTTATGTAATTCAGCAAAATCTATAAATAAGTTACAATGCTGAGGTACCACAATAAATGATCTTGTGATATGGATCGACTTCTCGACTGAAGAAGACGAAAGCAACCAGTACCCGGGACATGCAATATCTTGTATTACCACCATGAATGACAAGTTAATCACAGCATGAAGAAGTAAAATCTACACAATCATATAACTACAAACCATTACTGCTGAATATAGCTATAGTAAAATGTCAAACTTCTATTATATTTGTTGCCTGTAATCGAAGTTCAGTAATGTATTAACAGTTAGAATGGATGAACTCTCGAATCTTGTCCATGAGGCAACAGAAATGGTCGTTATTGGGCAAGAAGTAAAAACCGATAGTTGCCTGTTCGAGATAAAGAAGTTTCACTTCTTTGCCAGATTCTTTTAGCCCTTCAACGTAAGCCAATTGCCAATCCTGAACAAGATCCAGCCCAACCACAACCACGAGGCTCTTTGGAAAGTTAAGTCCATCGAGGCTTTTACCTCTAGGGCCGAATATATTGCACGCTGGATGGTCTCTATCTTCCCCCTCGGGTAAATACGCTCTCCAATACCAATCTCTGTCTTGAACCGTTACAAAGTATTTCCCATCCAATCTTTTCTCCGATTCAGTTCTCTTTTCCCCGCCAAACATTGGATGAAGTAGGATATTACCCAATACATCCACGCCCTCGGTTGCTGCCCGAACAGCTACATGGTGAGCGATATTACCACCGGAGCTATCACCAGCCAAATATACATGAACCTTTGAATCCTTCCCACTCCTTAGCCACGACCTCGACTGAACCCACTTAAGAGCAGCCCATCCGTCATCATACGCACACGGGTACCGGTGTTCAGGTGATCGTCGATAATTCACGGATACTACAGCAGCATTGCAAATGCTAACAAGCCTACGACAAAATGTATCATATATGGCACTATTGGCAGAGGAATGAGTAAAGCTTCCACCGTGGTAGTATATAATCACAGGAACAATTTCACTAGTATTTAGGGGCTTTTCGAGATCTATGATCCCCCATTGAACTTTGTTTTCTGGGGCAGGCAAGTAAATCCGATTAAGGAGGCTCGTGGCTCGATCCACAACATCAAAAGAGTATACCCCGTGCACGGGAATCACATTTGCCGGGACTTTCCGGTCAAGGTACTCGGCCAAATCCCGGTTAAAGGTTCCATCCGGCCGACGAAGGATATTATAGGCAAGCTTGAAATTGGATATGAGGATCCATGTATTAAGAGGAACAATCCTCTGCAAATAAAGAAATTCAAGTGTTGATTATAAGTTAATCAATCGATTACAGCAGAAAATAAGCTAAAACGTCAATTGAGAAACAGATTCATCATATAAACATATGTATTAGGCATCGCATCATTGTCAAGAATCCATTAAAGGAAAATTCTGGGGAAAAAATCTAAAAACATGCATACACATTAAAGGAAAGCAAATGGAAAAGATAAACAATTCCAAACGACAAGAATAAATTCGGCTGAAAGTCAGCTAATAAATCAGTACCAAGTCAAATAAAGAGTTAGAAAAAATCAAAAGAAACAAAACTCAAATCCTCACAACCAAAACAGATTATTCAATCTTCTGGAGAAAAAATCAAAGCTTTTTTTTATCAAAAAATGACCCGAAACGCATGATTAATTGATAAAAGGATAGAGAAAATAGAGCAATTTCTACGACTAAAACATCAAAAAAAAAAGTATAAAGAACGAAAGGATATGCAAAATTGCCTTTGATTCGTTAGCGTTTACATCATTACCACCAGCCATGAGAGGTCGTTGAAGAATCGATTTACTGATAACTTTAATGGGAAAGTCTGATCTTGAAAAAGATGAATATTTGAGTGTTGTACATAACGCCTTCAAACCTCTGCTTACTGCAAGAGTATATAAGTTGATTGACCCTCTTTTATTCCCTCTTCGTTTTTGAAGAAAATAAAGAAAGAAAGTTTAGAAATCTTCAGTGATATGTAGAGAACGATATGGGTGTGATTTGTGAAGGAGAGAGGGAGAAGATTGAGAAACCTGTTCGGAATATAGATATTTAGAGAGAGAAAGTGAGAGAGTTTTAGAGAGATAAAATGAGAGAATGGAACGACGGAGAGGACGGAGACGAGAGAGAGGACAAACGGGGCGGCCAAAATAAACTGTTAAGGTAGGCCCCACAATTTATAATATATTCACTCTAATTTCTGCTCTTTATTCTATTCTGTAGACAATACACACATGTATGCGCGTGTATGTGTGTGTACATAGGCCCCGTATGCATGTCATGGTATTGAACCTTATTAGCAATTAATATTAAAATTTAAATTTAAATCAAGGTGAATAATTAATTTTAACAATATATTTTAGGATATCTACGATTTTTTAACTATATATTTCATCATTTTTTATCAAAATCTACTAAAAATTGAAATTTAATCCCCACCAAACAGGGACTTAATAGATCATCCATAAATTTTGATGTTTCATATCCGATTTTAACATCGACTCAAAAGATATCACACAGGTAAAACTGTGAAAATAACAAATTTTAATCAACAGAGACAATGAGAATTGGTGTGTATAAGAACGTCTTTAGCCCTTGTTTGACAATCATAAAAATAAAATTCTATTTTTTCTCAAATTCATTTTTAACCACACACTCACAATAAAATATTTTGAACATAAATTCAAAATTTTTTCTTACTTTTTAACTACACATTTTCCAAAATTTTATTATTCCAAAATTCATTTTCCCCCAAAAAAATCTCATTTTAATGATTGTCAAACGAGGACTTAATACTAATATGGATTGCATTGAAAAAGTTGTCAAGTAAGCTATAGTTGACAATGTTATATAAGAATAATAGTATTATCTAGCACTATGGGTGTTAGAACACTAATTATGCGGTATAAAAGTGATTCAATCAAAGATAAAATTATTTAATTCATTTAATTGTAATTATCATCAAATGTTATTTAGTGTCACCTAAATTAATGTTATCACACCACTGGTATTGAACAGTACTGCTCGTGAATAAAACCGTCTAATCAAGATGAATCACCTTGATTTGAATTTGTTCTCTTCTCTATCTTTCTCTTGTGTTTTTTATAATTTTTAAAAATGAAATTTGAATTATAAACAGAATTCATTGAAGGTCAAGTTTGAACTTAACCATCAATTCATTATACATTATTGTCAGTAGACCGAAAAAAGTTATTTACAAGCCACCTAAATTTTAGTACATTGAATGCATTGAAATTTCTAAGCATATAAATACCGTATAAACATCCCAATGATATAAGGATAAAAGGTCAAAAGATTGAACGGAGTTGAAACAGTTTTTGAAACAGCTTTTTATAGTTTAAAAGATGAACCAATAAAATCGAGAAAAATGATGGATTAATAAAAACAATGACTATTTTAACAATTTTAAATAAACGATTTTTATTCAAGGTACAATCTCATTTGTTTTAACACTAAAACAAACATATCACGTCCGCTGTTAAAAATAAAAAATAAAAAAATTAGATCAATGGAATAAGAAATTACTTAAAATTGAATTTGATCTTGGCATAATATTATAAGAAACTAATTTTCATGAATTTTAAAAAAGTAAAAGTGAAAATTTTGATAGTTTGTATCCTAATCAACTTGAAAAAATTCCATTGCAATTCTAATTTACATATTTATTTTAAATAAATTTATTTGATTTTATTGGAATTCAACGTATCGAATACGTCTTTTCAGCTCAATCTCGAATCCGCTTCACAGTGAAGACAACTAAAGACCTTTATTTTTTTGGTTTTATTTTGGGTCACTTGTTCAATATTTGTTCTCATGCCTTGTCTTTTGTATTTTCTTTCTTTTATAGAATTGTCTATAGAAAAAGACATGCCATATTGTCCCTTTTTTATTTTAGCTACAGCTAAAAAAATTTGTAAAAATTTAAGTTAAAGTCAATAATTAATTTTGAGCATATATTTATTAATTTAACTAAAATCTGATTTTTATCAAAATCAAACTTGAACATTATATTGTCTTTTGTGCATCGCTCAAGAGTCTCTCTACCTCATGTGTTTGCTTTAAACACTCTTAATCACTTGTGATTTAGTCCATTATCATCCCTTTTCTTATTTGGGAATATTGATTTAAGGCCTATACAGCCCTCTGTCCCACGCATCTAACCNTTGTGCATCGCTCAAGAGTCTCTCTACCTCATGTGTTTGCTTTAAACACTCTTAATCACTTGTGATTTAGTCCATTATCATCCCTTTTCTTATTTGGGAATATTGATTTAAGGCCTATACAGCCCTCTGTCCCACGCATCTAACCAGCTCGCACGGTTCACCGGTTGTAGATTTTTTAATGTTAAATTTTGTGATAAGTAACTTTTTTTAGAATGTGTGACTAAATGTTGAAAAAAAAAAGCGTTATGAGTTCATCTGTAAAATTATCTATTAAAAATGTGTGGTTGAAAATGAGTTTGAAAAAATTGTATTTAAAATAATATGTACAAAACACGGGCATGATGTGAATTGTTTTAACTTTTTTGAACTACAATTTTTTCAATAGATATGTTAATTTTTAAAGTAAGTTAAAATAATAAAAAGGTAAAACGATAGTGCATGCAAATATAGTTTACCAATTTTAAATGATAATTTATAAATTTAACCACACTTGACTCAAAAGAATTTTAATTATCAAAAAATTTAAATGGAAAAAAGATTATGTAAAGACTGAAATAGTCAATGCAGCTGGCTCGAAAGTTACAAGAAATAATCTTTCAGCTGAATACTTTTTATAGTAAATATTACTAATATTTTCAGAAAATTTAGAGTGACTTACGTAATTATATTGCTACATTTATTTTCATTGCACAATATAATATAAATTCCACGAAAGGAATGTTATGCTACAATGAATATTCTTCCTTTCAATAATGCTAAAAATGAATAAATAAATTCTGGAAGCAGTGAAAAGAGTCGTGTCCTTGATATCAGTCCCAAACCTTTTATTTTTGCATTCGCAATTTCAAATCTTTGTAGTCCAAATCATCGATTCCGTCCATAATACCGTTAGTCAACTTTGAAATATTAATTTTGACTCAAAAGAACAACTCAAGTGAGGAGCAAATGGTAAATATAATAGAACAATTCAAATATTAAAATAAAAATCAACAAAACAAAACAACAAAAAACTTCGTACTCCTCGAACGCCCCACCCAGCCCAACCCCCCACTCATCCTTTCGAAAACAAATAACCACAAAATCAATCACCACAGACTACCGCCCCAATCCACACGACGCCGCACCGCCCACCGCAGCCACCGTTGTTGCTAGGACCCACAAAATTAATTTCATGTATAGTTAACACTATGCTTACTTGAGTTGTTTTTAGCAATTATTTTTTGGTTCCTGAAAAGATTTGAGTTTTCATCCTCATTATTACTATTTTGCTCAATTATTTTCCACCAAAACTCGGCGATTTTGGTGACTCAGTTCCTTACTGGTGGTTGGGGAGAGTTGACAGGTGGTGGTGGTGACTGTGCCGGAGATGGAAGAGGTGGAAATCTAGGTGTCGAGGGAGATTAAACTGGTGCGATAGGGAGATGACTGGTGGCGTAAGGGTGATTGCACTTGGGAGGTAGCGATGAGTAGATAGGTGATGAGTAAACTAGAGCCGGCTTTTTGAGGTGGGAGTTGATGGATTGGACACAATTGTACCCTTAAGGTGGTTGGACAATAGTTCTTTGGTTGTTTTGGAGGGTTTGACTTTGGTGGAGGCGAAACATTTGGTGGTGAGGATTTGGGCTTTGGTGTAGGTCGATGATGATGTGTTGGTAGTGATTTGAGTCTGGTTTTTTTGTTTTTTTTTTTTTCTCTCGATTTTTATTTAATTATTTGAATGAAAGATTAGGGTGTAATATGCCGTAAAAAAAAGGTTTGGGATCGGCGTTGCAATTTTCCCTTAAAAACTAACAGGAGACAATATTTTCTCCTGCGTGCGGCGGACGCCAAGGCAAATGACGACAAAATCCAAGCCTAATGACGAAAATACCCTCAAACCATACACAAAACCCCAATCGAGCCACTGAGGTGGACACGTGTTTTGTCACCTAGCGTTAATCGCGTGACGGCATGATTTTTGTCAGAATTCCGGATAGTGGGACCCTTTTTTCTTTTTGAGTTGGGCTTTTCACTTTGTCGTTCTCTACTTATAATTATACTCGCCCAAATTCGCAGAAACGTGTTTGTCATCGTGGGCCCACCCACTTTGGAGTATTCTGCGTGATTAGAGGGACCCGTTTCAGGGGCCCGTTGGTGTTGTGAACTCACAGTGCAACGCGTGGTTCTTCTTTTCTTAGGATAAGAGCTTGTGAAAGTGACTATTTGAAAAGTGATATTTTTTTTATTAAAAAAAAAATTGTAACACTAAAATAGAGTAAAATTATGAAAAATAATTTTTTGAGAATGTGTCGTTAAAAACATGTGATGAAAAGTGATTTTATATTAATCACTTCCACACAAGCACCTAGATTTTTCTCGAGAAATAATTTTTGAGTCTGTATGCTCATATTAACATGCATGTTAGTTTTTAATTGTCAATATTTTTCATAGAAAATATGTTTTTTTTAGTTAATTTTCTATTTTTATGCTATTTGATTGATAATTTTTTCTACGAAAAATATTTTCATACTTTTGATCGCGTGACCATATTTTTTTTTTTTTAAATAAAGAAAATACTTTCTTTACAGAGACGTGATTTTTATTTTTCAGATAATTCACTATCTATTTTTCTCTTTCATCTATCATCTCCCTTTCATCTACACACCAATAAAAAATGGACAAGTATAATATTTTCTATGTTGAAAATTAAATCAATCAAACACGTTAAATTAAAAATTTCCATACAAATAATTTTAATTGTTTAGAATTTATTTTATTTCCATACAAATTTCATGCTCACGATTAAATGCATCATTAGGTTGATATTGTCTTATAGATGTACAATACTTTTCTCATCGTAACTTTATAAATGCTTTTACCTTTATTCTTGTACACGTTTGGCAGTGAATTATTATTTAAGTTGATCAAACATATTTTTGAATAAAAATTTATTGACCCAAAATATTTTTGACCAAGGTGCTAATAACACACACAAACAACGAGCCAAACATAGGCTAGGAATTATAAAAAATGTTGATAGAAAAATATAATGCGGCAAACATATTGAAAAACATATCTAAATTCAATGTTTATTGGATCCACGGTCCATAAACCATTCGACACAACTTAAAGCATGTGGACGATGAATTTTCTCAGTTGTTAACAAATCGTTTAATATATTGGATTAGTAACGAGTAAACGTCTTTCATGTTTGTTTTTGCGTGCCAATCATGCGATATGAAAGACTTGACTAAACCATAAAAGGATATTTACGAATTGAAATATATGTCATCCTTTGCAATATTTGTTTAGCACTGTGCCGACCGTTCCCTAAAAGTATGTTGAGGTGTTGAAAAGAAGATATTGTGTGCTCGCGCCATTGGTTTTAGTTACTTATTATTTAAGATTAAGAATAAAAGTCGATCAAACAAACAATGAATAGAGGAAAGTTCACTTTATAGGCCAAGATGCAAGAGTCCTAAGATTCTCTAGATTACCTATCTTTTCGTATTCTACCATGTTACATGAGATTTACATATCCCCGTTCGTGCTTTTATTAAATGTTAAAATTTATACTGTCATTCTATTTTATGTTACATGAGATTTACATAATTTTATTTTTATTTTTTTGCTTCTTAGCTCCATCCCGATTGTATCTAGCCTTCTATATTAAAATATCGGTTTTATTACTTGGAATTTTTATCCATCTAACAACTCAAATTCTTATCGGTTAATTTATAATTAGTGCACACAGTTGACGTGAGTTTATTATCTTATATAATACTGTTCAATAAGGTATAGTCCGAATATACTTACAATGCAAGGCTATTTGTATATATAAATTTTTGTCGTGGAGTAGCACGCGAGTGGTAGCAATTTTGGACGCATATAAAGGTGGCTAAGCATGTGCCACACACACACACACAACCCACAATAAAATTATTAACAATTTATTTCGTTTTCTTGTGTTTATCTATCCTATACATACATACAAAAAATATTCTCTCTCTTGGGATTAAGTAATTTTAATCTTTAGAGATGAGTGGCGTCCCACATTGAATTTGGACACTTGTGCATTAGGTCAACAACTAAGAAAAGAGGGTTTGGCTTCTTGTGCCCAATTAGAAAAAAATAAATAAAGCTTTACTTTTTCCACATTTTGCTCCTCCCTCTCACTATTTACTTATGACTGTTTGTCCTTTGTTCCTTTCTTAGGTTCCTCTGTATTTTGTTTCTATCTAGAAATGGACTAGAATCAATGCATTTAGGTATGGAGTTCTTACATGGATGGACATCTAAGTATTCAAAAATGTTGGGAGACTTTTTATTTTTATTTTGCACAATGCTAATCTATGTATCAATGGAATATTATGCTTTTTCGCTTTCATTTACTTCTTTGATTTTTCGAAAGGGATTTGTTATATCTTTTGATAGATTACATCTAGACTCCGAGTTTTATAATCATGTCGAAAAAATTGTGAAGCTTCGTCATCACCACCATAAAGTGTAAAGATTATGTTTTGAACATCTATAGATAGCCTATTGATGTCAAAATAGGTAGAGAAACGTTCGTTTTCTTGTGAACTTTTAGGACAATAGGAACGCATTTCTTTTTTTTTTTTTTTAAATCAAAGGAAGGTCCAAACAATCCCTAAATTGACTAGAGAAATGCAAGAGGGCAACTATCATCATTACAACTTTGTTGGGCCAATAGAAAAATTAGAAAAGCCCTCCTTTTGACCTTTTTTCACTCTCTCTTTTGGGATTTGCACAATCACAATCCAAGGACAAAAGATATGGACATTACCGTGTACGCTTTTTTGTAAAAGAAAAAGGGTAAATCGGAAAAAAATTAACACTTTTTATTTTTTGATATTTTTATTCTTAATTATACATTTGATTACACAAAACGTCTTTTCGTCCATTTCCATTTAAATTCGCTGTTAAGTTAATGAGTAAGTCATTTTTTCATAAATAAAAGCGACATTTGGCTCTTTATTTAGGGAGAATTGCAACTGGGTCCTGATAAAAAATAAAAGTTAAATTAAAAATTTTTGCTGATTTCCAGGTGGTGGCGCCGCTGAGTTGTCAGTTTTGTAGGGGAAGTTAACAAAGGGAATGGTTTTGTTGCTGAGGGAAAGATTTGTGTGAATTGTAGGTGGTGGGTGTATTCAATATCAGGCCATCCAAATGGCCTACATTTAAGGTTCGTTTGATATTACTTTTAAAAAGTTAAGAGCTTTTGAATCAGCTTTTGAGTACGCTTAATTAATTTTATGAAAGCGTTTACTACTTATTTTTATACCATTCATTTACCCTTATTTTCAAAAAGTCCTATTTATAAACACCTTACCAGAAATAATTTCAGTTCATTTTTGTACATGAGCAAACAAATAAAAAAAATTCTATGAGCCTATAATTAACAACTCAATGTGGATAGGCCTTTTGAAATAAGTGTATGAGCTTGTTTGTGTGCGCTTAATAAAAAAAGGAGCTATTTTGTAAGTGAAATAAATGCTTACAAAAAGTTAAAAAAAAAAAAAAATCGGTGTGTTTTACTTGAAGTTTAAGAGTACGAGAGTGCAATAATTATTTTCTCAATAGTATTTCAAATCATTTGAAGTTTCGCAAAGTCAACAATTTTAAAGGATTCTCCCTCAAAAAATTATAATTGTACCATGTTATTTGTGGACAAATGTTTGGTGATTTACCGGTACATTTTTTTTTAATAAAAATTAAAATTACAAACATAATGAAGTGTACTTATTGTTAATGGTTGTTGTTCCTAAACTTATTCATCCGTTGCCACCACCTCGCGATTTACAGATGATGCAGGTAACGAACATTGTTTTAGATTGTAGTCAATATGTAGACACTATTAGTCGCTCAACTTATTGTTAGAATCTAATCTAGTTGCAATACAGTAAAGTACAGAAATAAAACTTATCGACCGATCGAGTCTCGTGACCCCACGATATCCTAAAGCGAAATTGCTCGTCGATAACTGCTGCGACCTCTGTGGACAATCACT
>CAIGRP010064747.1:0-25417 GCA_903798385.1 Fraxinus cuspidata | reverse complement strand
GAATTGTACATGGAAGATTGTTTGAAGTCAATTGACGCAGAACAACTCAGGGAGTGTGCTCACAAGATGATAGATTTCGTTGCTGATTACTAAAATTGAAGTTGATGTACAGGCAGTAGAGCGCCGGCGGATCTGATTTGGTTCATTTGTTGAGTGGATGAGTGTTTTATAAGTTTGGTTTCCAATTTTCAATTTTAACGTGTGGGATTAGAGTTAGGTTAATGAGTTAAGAGTTTATTAGTAATGTTAATTGGGCCAGAATTTTNTGTTTTATAAGTTTGGTTTCCAATTTTCAATTTTAACGTGTGGGATTAGAGTTAGGTTAATGAGTTAAGAGTTTATTATTAATGTTAATTGGGCCAGAATTTTGGGAATGCCCAATTGTCAAAATTGCCTAATTAATTTTGAGAAAGAATAATGGAAAGCCCAATAAAGAATAATAGAAAGCCCAATTGCTCAATTAATTTTTTTAACGAGTAATCGGTTCGGGGCGGGGCACCGTCGCTAAATACCATACCGGCCCACCACGAATCGAGTCATTAAAATCAAAACCATAACCACCCCATTACATCATCGGTTCGATTTTTTCCGCCCCATTCGGTTCGGTTATCCATGGTTTTCGATTTTAACAGTTCGAATTGCCATCCCTATTTCTTCCCTTTTTAATAGGTTCTCTTTAGAGTTGATTATTCCGAGAACCAATTCTCACACCGAGGGTGAATATGGAGTTAACTCCGCCCTTATTTGCAGGTATTGTGGCGGCTAGCTGGTCAGATGGTAAATCTCGCCAATTTGCTAGTTGGAGAGACAACTTGCTGATTTGGAGGCAACTTACCATCTAGAGGGCCCCGTGGATTCAAGCGATTTAGGTCCTAGCTAAGTGGTCCATTGCATTTGGACGAAGGAAACAGCGAGAATGTAACGATTTGTCCCCCAACCAAAGGAGAATCTCGATGACTATCTTCTTCAACTATGTCCATGTTTGAAAGTTGTTTATATTCAATTTAAATTATAAACAGATAGAAATAAATGATAGATAAGTGAATAGTACTTGCAAATATTTCAAAATTATAGATAAAAAATGATTTGATCAATTATAAGCATGGGCTATAAAGTGATCCATTAAAAACTGAGTAGAAAAGAAGAGTCATAGGGCAAGGTTTCGGGGAGAAGAGCTTGTCTTATTTTTTGATCTAACACGGACGAGCCATGTTTGTATATAGTCGTTCAAAAATGACAAAAAAATAGGAATTAGAGACTAATGTTGCCGCAAAATCGTCAAGAAATAAATGAGAGACTAAGTTGTAACAAAGTTTATATATTG
This sequence comes from Fraxinus cuspidata, assembly GCA_903798385.1. Classification (NCBI taxonomy): domain Eukaryota; kingdom Viridiplantae; phylum Streptophyta; class Magnoliopsida; order Lamiales; family Oleaceae; genus Fraxinus; species Fraxinus cuspidata. The sequence continues at coordinate 24,093 of CAIGRP010064747.1, read as the reverse complement.
GATCCACATAATCATTTCGCCCATTTTTCCGCCTATCAATATTATCCGGATCGTCTAAATCAAAGAACTCAGGGTTGAATGAAATATAACTGCAAAAAGACACAATATGCCTGGAAATGGTCGTATATAGTTCAACTTTTTATCGAGTGATTTCATATGCATTTCAATCCTACTATTATAAATGGAGATAAAGAATTAAAAATCAAATCTAACCTGTTGGGCTAAGCTTTAACAAGGTCGGGTCACTTATATTTATTTTTTATTTTTAAATAATCAACTAAATTATTGACTGCAGCCATGGAGTTTTGAACAAAATAATTGAATAATAACTACGTAAATTTGACGAAAGCAAAGTAGACTACAGATAAAAAGTCAATCTCTCTATGCAATTGCATTTCTCTGAAATGAATTCAACACAATATATTTTCCTTCTGAGCACTTGTATCTTAATTTGTTTTTGGTTTTTTCCGAATTATGATTTGAACTAATTCTTCTTCATATTTGAATGAGCTTATAGCCTGAAATTTGAGAGTTTTCATTAATTCGATCTTTCTATGACTTCCTTTTTACTGTAATTATGTAGCGAAATGGTGGAAAAATAGTAGAGTGTTTGATGAAGAATATAGGTTTTTAGGTGCTCGGTTTGAGTCAATTTTTTTATGGATCGATCGATTGCGTCGATTTTGACCTCGGCTTTTCTATGGTTAATCCTCGTCTGTACTGGATTTCCGCGGGTTTCTGCAAATGGTGAAGGTATGCTCTTTTACTTCCAAGTTTCGTCTTATTTGATGCAATGACTGAACATTTTACTCATATTGAGTTCATTCAACTGTAGATTGATTTGGTTAGGGCCTACTTCGGAGTTTTATTTTCACCCACCCAAAAACGAAGTAATTTAATTTTGATCGATTCTCAAATTTTCTTCTAATTTTATCCCTTATAAAATACTTAGTTCCAACAAACATATTTTGATTAATACAAACTTATAAATAAAAATTTACTAAATAATTAAAATTATTTAAAAGCAAAAAAATTATTACAATTAAAAAATTATTTTTGTGTAAAAGTCTTACTAATAAGACAAAAAATTGCTTGTGTAAAAATTATTTAAAAGTACGAAATTAATTATAATTATAAAGTTTAGGGATAATTGGAGCAAAAACATCAAATCTTTGAAATATTAGCAGATTTTTCCTCAACTTTTGATTTGTTGCAGCCGTCACCCATAACATTTTCAAACATTGTAGGTGAAACCCCTCTAAACAGTTTCCATCTACAATTTCGTCAATTGATCAAAAATTTACGCCATGTTTGGTCCGGATTAAAATCTGATTTTAATCAAAGTCAAAGTCAAATAATCAATATTGATCACATCTTTCATGGGTCCCATAACTTTTCAACCACACATTATAAAAACTTCTATCAAAATTTACTAAAAATCTAATTTTAATCTCCACCAAACACCCTCTAATTTTGACCACATTTTTAATATTTTAAAAATAGGACAAAATAGTAACTTTCTATTTATCACATTAAATAATTAAACTAATTAAATTTTAAAAATAAGGAAAAAGGAAAAAAAAACACACAATCGTCTTCTTCCTCTCAGCCCCTACGCCCACCCTTTCCCCCACCTCAAATCCAAAATCAACTACTCGACCACCTCCACCTCCACCAATTAAAAACTGAAAAAAGAGCTACTCTACAAAAGTGTCTCAAACTTTACCATACCCACCACTATTTGCACAGAAATTTGTACCCTTTTCTCACACACACAAAAAAACACATTCGGTGTGAAAATATGCAGAGATTGTGTCCTATGCTATAATCTACTCATATAGGGTTAGGATTTTGTATCTCAATCATGCGACACACTAGCTACAGGTTAGGTTTAGGGTTTTATTTATTTGTGAAAGTTTACTTCAAAACTGCTTAAATTCACTCTAGATTTGAACGGGGAACTGCTGTAGATCTCTAGCAACTGTTGCCAGAGAAGATGTGAAATTGTCTAATTTTTCAGGGCATGATCACAGGGTGAGAGGAAGAAGATGATTGTGATCAATAGAAAGTTACACTTTTGCTCCTTTTTATAATATTAAAAATGTGGTCAAAGATAAATTTTTGGTCAACTGACGAAATAGTGGATGAAAACTGTCCACAAGGCTTCACCTGTAACGTTTGGAAGGTTAGATGTGATTACTGCAACAAATCAAATGTTTGGAGAAAGTCTACTAGTATTTTAAAAGTTTGGAACTTTTATTGCAATTATCCCTAAAGTTCAAGTTAAAACTTAACTTATATGTTAAAAAATTACTTATAGATAAAATGTCACTTAAGAGTAAAAACATTTCGTACATGAAATTATAAATTGAAAATTTTACTAAGGAATATATATATGCAATTTTATTCTTTGAAAAAACTTTTAGAATCACTTGATAATAAATTTCGAAGTATTGGCGCTAAAACCACCTAAAATTGGACCCCACTCTTAAATGTCCAAAATTGGTAACCCAAAACTTCCAAGCAGGTGTCTGTTGATTTTGAAGTCAATTTGCCGAATTGGAAACCCATTATAAATCTGTTTTGTTTGTGGGATGTCATTGTGAAGTTACTGTTTTTATTAACAAAAAGAGTGGATCAAATAGAAATTATTTAACAGTGACAAAATTGTTCTGGTTTTCTTGATGGAATGGAAATCTTATTGTTTTGTCTTGTTCAACAAATTTAACTGTACTCTAAGTTGTTCTATAAAAAATTTAACCATGTGAGACAGGCGATGCCTTGAATGAACTGAAGGTCAATTTGTATGATCCGAACGATGTTCTTCAGAGTTGGGATCCTGTCAATCTGACCCCGTGCAGTTGGTTTCATGTTACTTGCAACAGTAACAATAGTGTTACTAGAGTGTAAGCCTGCACGTTTTTGAATCAAAGATCTTAGGTACATAATTTGCTTTTAAATATCATTAATTTTCTGATTATGGATATATTTTGAGTTCGTTTACACTCAGTGATATTGGCAATGGAAATTTGTCTGGTCAACTGGTTCCACGGCTTGCTCAACTACAATTTTTAGAGTACTTGTAAGTCACATATCAAAATTCGATGCACTAAATTTTTGTTCTTTCTTTTTTCAGTTACTTTTTTACACATTGTACGTGATAAGAATGAAAAAGTTCATTATCCTAATATTTTTTCACATGAACTGATGTGTTTTGTCTAATATTATGGAGGGTAAGCATGAAAACTTGCACAAAGTAATCACTTTTTCCACTTTCATTTGAAATTTTGTGCCAATTTTGGTAGGGGCTTTCAATTGTTAATTGAAAGTATGTATCAGACTTTACAGACAAATACAATCAGTCTTTATTTAAAGAATTGCTGGTATTGAATAATGAAATTTAATATCGTTGCACAATTAGACATAAAATTTGAAGTTCGCACACAAGTTCAAATACAAGCAAGCAACGGGAGCCTAGGGAAAAGTAAAAACTCTCTTATCAAAGGAAATTTATAGAGACGCAATTTTATAAGAGGACTGTATATGGCTCAGAAATCAAGCTATCTATCTAAATAACGTAGTCTAGGACCACCCAATCTAGCATCCATTTTCAATGCTTCTTAGTGTGCATTTACTAGTTCTAACTTGATACATCTCTTATCAAATTGTTAAGCAACAGTTTTATTTAATTAATTATTTTTCGGTTGAATTATGCTACTTGTACGATCTTGATAGACATCTTTGGTTGACAATTTCACGTTTGGCAGCACCACATTCATCTATTTAAAAACTTTTAAAAATTGTTTTTTAAATTAACTACTCCAATTTTTACAAAACCAAGGTTGTGGATGGTTATTAACCACAATTGTACAAATAACTTGATTGATTTCACTTTTAGATCTACACCAAATATTTTAATCGTAAGCTGCCTTTTTCATTTCTTTGCATGATCTTTTGAGTACAAGATTATCATCTAAACTAGCATCTCCTTCCTTTTCTTCCCCCTTCTGTTGGCAGGGAGCTGTATAATAACAATATTAGTGGAAAAATTCCACATGAGCTTGGAAACTTAACAAACTTGGTGAGCTTGGATTTGTACATGAACAACCTAGATGGCCCAATCCCTGACACATTGGGCAAGCTTCAGAAACTTCGTTTCCTGTACGGGTTACTCCCTTTGAACTTTATGTTATATTATTTGTTTTTGAATTTTTTTTTCTTGCTTGTTGAATTGGGTGTTTTTTAGAGCACCAAACATAGGGTAGCATTATTTTCGTCATTTCTTGTATTTTTTTTCTTTGAGATTAATTTTGTTGATGTCTCTACCACAATTTCTAAGATCATCATGTGGCTTACAACAAATGAAGTTAAAATCACAAGGCCACTGGCCAAGATTGCCTTTGGCCTTTTTCTTCAAGTGTGCACGTTTTATTAGAGAATTAGCTACTGTCGCCCTTTCTATGAAGAGTCTGTTATGTCCAAGTTTTTGTTGCTGGTGTTGCATTGTACTTTTGCTAAAGAAACACTGTTGAGAGGCTAATATATTGCTATATAAAAACATCATACTTAAAGACAGTATTTACTTTGTCTTGACGGTGGTAGAGAACAAATACTTCTGGTTTTTGTAGTGTTAAAATCATGTTCAAAGATCTTGGTCATCCTTCAGTGCAAAGCCATTGACGGGCATTGAGTTAGATGCAACCAACCACTGTGTAAAACAGTACAACTTCCTTGTAGAGCAACATACTTATTGCAATTGAGACAGATAATTGGACTTGTCATGAATCAGAATGCTCAAGCCAAATAAAAACAACAAAATTAATTGGTGCTTATTGTTCAAACATTCTATTATCGTTTGACTAAAAAAAACTTGCAAAGCATAAGCTGTTTTAAATAATTCATATCCTTGTAAACGAGTCGATTTACGTTGCATTTAAAGCTTAAACATGACAACTACTCAAATTTATATCTTGCTTTAGTTCTCATATTTCAGACTTTTTGCAGTTGTGTACCACCATATTCAACTAATTGTTCTCTCTCTTTTTGTAATTTGCGCTCATTCTTTGAGCCTAATGATGTTTGTATATTCTTTAAATTTGAACTACACAGGAGGCTAAACAATAACAGTTTGAGTGGAGAAATTCCCATGTCTCTGACCACTGTCAATACACTTCAAGTTCTGTAAGTTAGGAGTTGAAGTATTTTGTATAGTTGGTGGTTTTTACTTCCATTAGTTTCTTGGTGGACTTGATATTTATTTCTGTGTGTAAATGCAGTGATCTTTCAAATAACCGGCTAACAGGAAACATTCCAATCAATGGTTCCTTTCAACTTTTCACTCCAATCAGGTTTGACTTGTGTATTTTCTCCAGGTAGACCATAGTAATCCATCAAAGTCTGGAGCTGACTGCCTAGTTCCTTTTTTCAGTTTTACCAATAACAGCCTGGAACCTCTTCCGATATCTCCACCGCCTCCATTTCAACCGACAAACCCATCTCCTTCAGGAGGTTTGTCAACTTCTAGTGCCTCATCCTCTTTTATGAATACTTTTCTCCTTGCTGATGTTTAAGGGAAGATTGACCCTTGCCTATGTACTTCTTCTGAAGAGATCAGAAGTTGTGTATGTTTTTGCAAAAGCTAAAGAATATGCAGAAGTTGCTGACTATTTTTTATCATTTGCATTTGATGCATTCACCAGAATAATTTTCTTAAGTAAAATATTTAATCTCATACTTTTAGATAAATACACTATTTTCAATCAAAATAATGGCATCTAGTAGTACTTTTGTGTTTCTGAAATTGTCAAGTGTTAGTTTGAAATCTGAACTGCAAAGTTCAAGGATTGCTGTGTACTTTGCTGCCAATCACATTTTTAGGATGAGTAATGTTATTTAGTATCATTGGTATTACAACACTACTCTAGGTAATGTTAAGTATCATTAAATGAAATATGTAATTAAATGAATCACGTAATTTCACATTTTGTTGAACTTATCACATAATGTTATATAGATTGGTGCTCTATGCGCCTCTAGCATCAATGGTGCTAGATAGCATTACTCTTTTAGGATTTAGCTAGTCATCTGAATGAATAACAAGACTGTGAATTGATTACATGCAGTTGGCAACAGTGCTATTGCGCCCATTGCTGGAGGGGTTGCTGCTGGAGCGGCCCTTCTCATGGCTGTTCCTGCAATTGCACTTGCTTTGTATCGACAAAGGAAGCCACAAGATCATTTCATTGATGTTCCTGGTTAGTGGGTAAAATAATGGGTTAAATTGAGCATCATATTGCATTAATTATTGTCTCGTCTTGTATCCTTTGCAGCTGAGGAGGATCCAGAAGTTCATCTGGGACAACTAAAGAGGTTTTCCCTGCGTGAACTACAAGTTGCAACAGATAATTTTAGCAACAATAATGTTCTTGGCAGAGGTGGATTTGGTAAGGTTTATAAAGGCCGATTAGCAGATGGCTCTCTAGTGGCTGTAAAAAGGTTAAAGGAAGAACGCACTCAAGGCGGAGAGCTGCAGTTCCAAACAGAAGTGGAAATGATCAGCATGGCTTTGCATCGAAATCTACTTCGCTTACGTGGCTTTTGCATGACACCAACAGAACGGGTACTTGTTTATCCTTATATGGCCAATGGAAGTGTTGCATCGTGCTTGAGAGGTAGGCTTGATCCATTTCTCCTGTATTTAATTGCACTTTGTTAAAAATGTAATTTCGGGAAATGTGATAACTGTTATAAATAATGCAACATAATATTTTTTTTGCAAAACTGTGTTGTCCAAGCAATGATATATACTTCACAAGAATCACAATTGAAGCACATCTTCATGATGCATTGAGAGAGATTAGTTTGGATGATTGTTCTTACTTCAGATATATTATCAAAATTTTAATCCAAAAAAATAATATCTGTGCATTTCCATTCTATGCTAGTAATGAAATTAAATCTTTACTTGAGATACAAAAAGAAGATTGTTTCAGTTTGAGTAATTTATGCCTAATAGGGGAATCTGCAACATTAATATCTTGTTAAATTTCATTCAGAATGTTAGTGGTATTATGTACATGAATTATACTAATTACAGGGTAAACTACACCATCTACTTCTCTTACCTATTGTAAGAGAATCACTCACCGCCTGGAAAGAAAATTGGTTCATAATTATGTTACCACACTCTGTGCCAGGTGTGTGTTTGCTTGTGCATTTGTGCAGATTTAGGTAATTCGATCTCCTAGTGCAGCTGAAAATGATAGGCCAAGTAAATATTTGATAACACAGGATCAGACTTGATGGTTCTCTCTTACTGTTCTAACGAGCATATTGATGCATTGTTGTAGAGCGACCTGAATCACAACCTCCACTTGATTGGTCAATAAGAAAACATATAGCATTGGGAGCTGCGAAGGGACTTGCTTATTTGCATGATCAATGTGACCCTAAGATTATTCATCGCGATGTCAAAGCCGCAAACATATTGCTGGATGAGGCCTTTGAAGCAGTTGTTGGCGATTTTGGGTTGGCCAAACTTATGGACTACAAGGATACTCACGTTATCACTGCAGTGCGTGGCACAATTGGTCATATAGCTCCAGAATACCTTTCCACTGGTAAATCTTCGGAGAAAACTGATGTTTTTGGGTATGGGGTCATGCTTCTTGAGCTCATCACTGGGCAGAGAGCGTTTGATCTTGCTCGGCTTGCCAGTGAGGATGATGTGATGTTACTTGACTGGGTGAGTATTACATTCCATATAGCCCTTCTGTATTGTTGTGTTGTTCTTAGCTGTGCTTAAAAGTTACATTTCGAGAAAGAAAAAGCTAAAATTCACTTACTAGGGCCTGTTCTCTTTCCAATTTTCGAAAATGCGTTAATAAGTTAAAAATTTATAAAGAAAATCCAAAACGACAAATTTGTCGTTTTTGATGTTTTCAGTTTTAATCAAGTCAAAATTTTCAAAACGCGTTTTGGACGTTTTCAAAACAATTTTTTAAAATGCCAAAAAGAACACATTTTTAAAAATATCAAAATGGACACTCAAAACACAAAATACAAAATGAATTCAAAACTCAAAACACAAAACTGAAACACAAGGAGAATATTCCCTAAGTTTTGTTAGTCAAATAAGTAACTGAAAATCATGTTGGGAAAAATGAGTTAATTAAAAGCAAGTATGACTTTACTTTTAAGCGCAGCCAAACACGCGGATAAATTTTAGATATGGCAGCTTCATGAAAGTCTTCATCATGGGACAATGAAATAGAGGAAGAACTGATACTTGAATATTATATTTGATTTTCAGGTTAAAAGACATCTAAAGGAAAAAAAATTGGAAACATTTGTAGACGCGGATCTTCAGGGTAATTATATCGAGGATGAGGTGGAGCAGCTAATCCAGGTAGCTTTGCTCTGCACACGCAAAACTCCTACGCAACGCCCCAAGATGTCTGATGTCGTCAGGATGCTCAAAGGTGATGGCTTGGCAGAGAGGTGGGAAGAGTGGCAAAATGAAGAAATGTTCCGTCAAGTATTGAGTCACACCCAGCAGCCTAATACTGAGTTGATCGTCAACACCACTTACAATATCCGAGCCGATGTATTGTCTGGGCCAAGATAACCATGGGTTCCAATGCACGAGGTCTTGTCTCCGACCCGCTTGAGAGAGAGTAAAGGTTGTCAATGCAATTTCCCATTGCACTAGAGGGCTTTCTTGGTTTTGTCAATTGTCGTCATGGTTGAATATGATTTTCTTTCGTTCTCTTTTAATCTAAAATTTTGTTCAGGTCCAGTTTGTATTGTAGCTGTATATGATTATGCTATGCTACATAATATTTTACCTAGTGAGTACCATAATGAATTTTCCCTTTTTTTTTTTTTACTTCACCATTGTAATTCTGTTCTTATGTACTGAATAGTGAATGCTGTCCTAGAAGAAATCCAGCTTTGAATTATTATTCTCAGAATTCGTTTCTTGCTTCATTTTTTGAAAGATTCAAGCATCAATCTAAAGTTAACTTCAGAAATACGAAAGCAGCCATATTACAATAGGGTTAATCTCAAGAACGGTTACTGGAGTATAATAAAAAATTTCAAAATAATCATTGAAGTATTTTTCTTACGCAAGCTGTCGTTCAAGTATGTAATGATTACATTAATGTTCACTCAACTAAAAATGTTAACCAAAATTCTCTATGGAACCGTTACACGTCAACGTGAACACAAATAGCGTAAGCTAGTATGTCACGTCAAATATAATCGTAAATATTAGAAAAATTAATCAAAAAAAACCTTTACATTTAATTTTCAGTAAAGGTTGTTAGTCTTCTTTTTCATTTTATTAGCATATGATAGAAGATCATAATTTCCTTTGGCTATTTTTTTCTCCTATATCATTATCTCCTTCGGATATTTTGTTCTCTTTTCTTTTCTTCTTATTTCATAAACTCAGACTTCATATCAGAGCTATGATTAATTCATATATTTTACTATTTTCTTATAGTGACAGTTGACTTGATTATCGGAGTTTCATCATCAATATTTTCTCTTGATATGATGATCTTGATGCCAAACGATTTATGTTCGAGCTTACAGGTAATATACAGACGGATAGGGGGGTGACGCGCTTTATGAATTAAGCATGTCACGATTTTAAGTATCACTGGGGAAGCCTTTCTATAAATGCGTCTTTTTCCCTTTGTTCATCTCCTCCCTTCCGTTCCACCTGTTCATTTCCCAGAATAAGTGCCACTGTGTTAAAATACATACAATTATACAAATGTCTCCTTCCAAAGATTCTACATTCATACAGGCACCCACAAAGAAAAAGCGCAAGGTTTTTAAACGACGAGGTACTAAAATTCATCACTGATTTCTTTTTAATTTATTTTTATTCCTTTTCTTGTTTTCTGTTCTGTAACAGTTAAAATCAAGGCAAGAAAGAGAGCCCAAATAGATGAAATGAAGAAAGAAAAAGAAAATGTTACTCCACTTGTAAGAAAATACTGGCTTCAAAGATACGATCTTTTTTCAAGATATGACGAGGGTATCAAAATGGATGAAGAAGGTTGGTTTTCCGTCACGCCTGAGGAAATTGCGGCTCAGCAGGCACGGTGGTGCGCCGGTGCCGGAGTGGTCATCGACGCCTTTGCTGGCGTCGGTGGCAATTCCATTCAGTTTGCACAAATGTAAGTTTAGCACTCTAATTAAGAATTTAGCGTGCTGATAATAGAAATATAATTATATTGTAAATATTTTATTAGAAACTTACTCTAAATTCAATGATGTTTAAAAAGCTCTTTGATAAAATTAAAAGTGAAGATGTAAATAATTTGTGGCTCTTACATTTGCTCATATCCCAACTTTTACAGTTTTACTGTGTTTAGGTGAGTTCAAAATTGGGAAGAACGATTCGTTTTAATTAGTGGAAATTTTACAATGAAAGTTATGTGCCAATTGTCGTATCCAACGGGAATGGAGGTCTGAATAGGCTGTGGAAATAATAGTGAACCAATTTTTGTGTGCAAATTTAGTCATTAATAAGGTCAGGCTTTACATTGGATGGTAGTTGGATTCAGCTTTTAGTCTGGATGAGTTCAATAACTCTAGTATTGTGTTGTTGTTTAATTCTATAGGCCCGTTAAAGCTTGAGAAGTCTTTAAATCTTGAAACTTTTTATGCAGAAACATCAAGTTTTGGTCTTTCGTAAGCATTGAATAGTGCCTTACTTACAGTTATTACATGTTTTGTAAACTTCAATAGGCCGGGCAAGTACAAGATTTTATCTTCTTTTTCTTCATTAATATTAATATTGTCAAATACTATTCAGTCCACCTTACTGAACATGTCATTAATGCTGTGTGAGCCATTTCAAAAGTTTGTATATCTTGTATTTTCGTTGTAGCCATATGCATATGAATATGTCTATTGTTATAGGAACATGAATTTTGAAACTTCTTTTACTTTGTTTTCTATGCATAAAGAGAATCTTTTGATGACTAGAACAGCAGTTGAATAATACTTATATTGCTACTTTTAGGTGTCATCGTGTTGTTGCAATCGACATTGACCCCAAAAAGGTTGCACTGGCATCTGATAATGCAAGGATATATGGTGTAGAGGATTATATTGATTTCATTGTAGGAGACTTTTTCCAACTGTCTCCCTTTTTGAAGGTACTTGTCCCTATTATATCTTCTTAAGATTTTGAAATTTTAAATATAGTAGAAACTACATTCATGCATTGGATGGACCATGTTGTGCTACTTATTTAGGCAGTGTTACACGGCCCAAGTTGGTGGCGGTGTGACATGGATTAATTATTTAATTATTTCTATATGGTACTTAATTTGTTCCTCAATCTTATTGAGAGTCGGATGGATCACCTGGCCTTGAATTTATGCCTCATATCAACTCAATTAAAATGAAATTGTTATTATGGAGAGATCCTGAAAGATACTCTATTTTTCAATGGTTAACCCGTCTTAAGTAGGGGAACTTCGTTGTATCTTTTTATCCTTTCTATGTATAAAGCTTTTCTTTTTTGGGCATGCCTTTACGCCTCTCTATAGTGATCAAATCATAGAATGCTGCCACAAGAAACTCAAAAGTGAAGAATGATAAGTCGGTTCTCAAATGGATTCTCCAACCACGCTGCTTGGAATGTATAATGGTACATTGATTGCTAAATAAATAGTGGTTGACTGGTTGTATTGTGATCACCTTGTGAGCATGTTGAAGCTAAGCATATTTGGGCATACGATACAAACTTTCAAGTTTCAAGCATGAAAATTTAAAGAATTCTCAGTCCTTTACGTTCTCTTCATTTTGGAGTTTGATAATCACATAGGAGGATGGCAGTGGTTAATAAATATAATATTAGGCACCAATATAAGTATAAATTTAAGGAAATGACCATTTGGCCTTCAAATTTAAAATTTGGTTGCTGACTCTCTTGCTGATGTTGCAAGCCTAACATTATATTTTCCTAAATTCGAAGTTCTGCTCATTTTTAGGGGGACGTGGTGTTCCTTTCACCACCTTGGGGAGGTCCATCGTATAAAGTAAAAGAAAATTTTACTCTCGACTTGCTGAAGCCGAAAGATGGGTATGTGATGAAGTTTTCGTTTTAAGGTTTCTTATCATTAAATAAAAATTGGATTGAACACAACTTTCTTTATCTTTTGTTACCCAAGTTAATGCTTTTGCAATGTGTGATGTAGTGGTAGATTAAGGTGCAAATTTTCATTTGTTTCTGTGGCATATTGCCTCTGTACTTTAGTTATATGTATTCTGTTATTTTCAGAAATCAGACAGTTAATATGCTAATTAAACTTTAAGTCGAGGGACTTGTATAGGAACGGATTACAACTATACAACGATTTGGAATTATATCATCGGGATCTCCATGAAACTAAAGATAATGGAGTATTTTCCTTGAGTATTTGATTAAGTCCGTGTTACTTTTCATGGCAATTCTTCAGTGTGGTGTACTTATAAATTGGCGATGAAAAGATACCTTAGTTTACTATGTTTGCAGGCATTCCCTGTTTCAAGTTGCTCAAGCAATAACACCTAACATTATTATGTACTTGCCTCGAAATGTGGATTTACTCCAAGCAACTGCACTTTCATGGTTGTCGTCTCCACCTTTAGATGTCGAGGTATATCTTATTCTTAAACGTATCCTGTTTTGATATCGAAGAAAATATTCATGAATCTTTCTACAAATAAAAACTGATATTCTATTTGCAGATTGAAGAAAATTTTGTGAGGGGCAATTCAAAGGGCATAACCATCTATTTTGGTTATTTCAATAGCTCAGCGCATCTCAAACTCTCAAGATGAAGCCTTTTTTGATTATCTGCCGCCATTCTGACTTTGTAAATATTTGTTCGAATTGTTTTGAAAATGTAATATAAATCAGCTTACTGACTATTTCTTTGTTATCAGTTTGCAATTTGGATCAATGGCAGTGAAACATTTGATTTTGTACATAATTTCTCACAGAATGTGAAGAAGAATGCCCGTGCGTGTTACGTCAAATTCTATATCTTTATAAATCGTATGGTATATCTTATAATATCAATTCCTTGGTCGGACGAGAAGTGACCAAAATTCCTATTATATTTGAACAATGTTTTTTCAATTATCTTAATTAATAAAAAACTTTATCCCCTTCCTCAACCTTTATTATGATATCAAATTAAGGATTAGTTAAATCCTCCTCTCAATTGGATTGTAATTAGCTAAATCCTTTTACCCTACTTCTAATTTGATTGGTTACAAATAGGTCGCTTTTACCTTTTAAATTTTCAGGTTCTTTAAATAGACGATAAGAATTGAGTCCCTATTTGTCATTCTTTAAAATTTTAAACTGTTTGCTATAGTATCATTCTCCACCAGACATTTGCAGAATAAAATATTTCACACAAACTAATAAAGTTTCTTTACTTTTAGGGGGTGTTTGATGGATATTATAGAAGGAAAAATGTATTTTAAATAGTGATGTGATGGAAAATATGTGGTTAAAAAATAAGGAAAAGTTTTGAATGTGATGAAAAATATTATTTTTATTGAAAAATATGTAGTTGAAAATAAGTTTTGAAAGAATGTGGATCAAACATGGATTACACATTCTCAATCAATCTGCTATTTCATAATACATTAAAAAAAATTAATGGCTCTCAAACAGGGCATGATTGTAGTGTAAGGTTCATATTTTTTTCTAAATTATTTTTTTTAAATACGTTTTCAAGAACTTTTATATATCTTATTAAATAGGATATCCAGTTACAAAATTCTTTTGAAATCTCAAGCCGACACCTCTAATTATGTCTTATTAAATGTGAAAGAATGGATCTCATTTAATTACGTCTATCATTAATATCATTTAATTACGTAAATAATAATTTTGGTGAAGGGAGAGGCGGTGACGGCGATGGCGGATGGAGGGAAAGGCTGTGATGGCGACAACGGTGATGGTGGGTGGAAGGAGAGACGGTGATGGCATTGGCGACAATGGTGGTGATATTAAAAGGTGTTTGATGAGGATTAAAATTAGATTTTGATAAAAGTTTTTGAAATATGTTTAAAAGTTGTGGGACCCATGAAAGATGTGGCTAATATTAATTGTTCGACTTTAACTCAAATTAAAATCAGATTTTAATCCGAATCAAACATGTACTTAGTTTTTATTTGGGTTGGGTTAAGTTAGGTGAGGTGAAATGGGGTGGGGGAATTGGTTGAAGAATATTAAGATGGTGTTTGACACCCATTAATTTTTATTTCTCTTTCTTAACTTTAACTACACATTCAAGTGTTTGGGATTTTGTTGAAATTAGTTCTTCTTCTTCATTTTTTTTTTAAAATTTAAATATGAGAGTATATTCGTCATTTAATGACTTTTTATTGAGAAATTGGATGAAATGGATAATTTTTGTAATGAAAGATGAAAATAAAGGTGAAAATGTAAAAACATAAAACGTAAGGATATTTTGCACAATAAATTTCAAAATGTAGGGACGTTACATGTTAATAACCCCAAATTTTTATTTTCTTAAAATAATAGCTAAATGGCCACGGCCATGGGCTTTGGAGCAAAAGAGTCAAAAGCTAGTATAGTACCTAAGTAGATTTGACTTTCCGCGTAGACTAAGACTCAGTCCACATTAAAATCGAAAATAAATTAAAATAAAAAGCTACTCGAGTCGATCTCTCTCTGCAATTGCATTGCATCTCTCAGAAATTAACTCAATATATTATCACAATATTTATTTTAGTTTTTCTGAATTGTAATTTTAATGAATACTTCTTCATATTGAATGAGCTTATAGCTTGAAATTTAGGAGTTTTATTAATTCTATCTTTCTCATACTTTGTTTCGGGTTTTTTTTTTTTTTAATTTAAATCTTTTGAGGTGGAGTTGGATGTTTCTGTTATGGAAAATGTCATGTGTGCACTCTTTTATTAATATTAAAAGTAGCGTCAAGTGTTGATTGGGGAAGAATTACCAAAAATTTCACGTGGCAAGGTGTAAAAAAAATGCAAATGATGATGTAAGTATAAGATGATCGTTTAGTAATTATGTAGTGAAATGGTGGAGAAATAGTACAGGGTCTGGTGAAGAATCTAGGTCTTTAGGTGCTGAGTTTGGAGTCAAATCTAACTTGAATTGCGTTCATTCAAATGTAAATTGATTTTCTTTAAGCTTGTTGTTTCTTAATTTTGCAATCAAATTCCTCGATTAAAATCAAGTTAACTAAACGAGCAATCACCAACATTTACCTTTGGTTATTACTTACTCGTTAAAAAAGGTTGATATGCACCGTGCATTTAATTAACTCATTAAAAACCCATTATAAATCTGTTGTGGGATGTCGCTGTGAAGTTACTGTTTTTATTAATAAAATTGTGGTTCAAATTGAAATATATTTAACAGTGACAAAATTGCTCTGTTTTAATCTCTGGATTGAAAATTTGTTTTTTGTTTTGTTCAACCAAATTTAACTGTCATATGAAAATTGGTATTTTAATATCAGCAAATTGATTCATGTGAGACAGGCCATGCCTTGATTGAACTAAAGAGAAATTTGAATGATCCGAACCATGTTCTTCAGTTGGAATGCTACCCAAGTCAACCCATGCTCTTGGGTTCATGTTACATGCAACCATGACAAAAGCGTTACTAGGGTGTAAGCCTGCACATTTTTTAATCAAGGATCTTAGGTATAATTTGCTTTTAAATAGCATTAATTTCCTGATTATGGACATGTTTTGGGTTCGTCCAAACTCAGTGATCTCCGCAATGCAAATTTGTCCGGTCAACTGGTTCCACGACTTGGTCAACTCCAATGTTTACAGTACTTGTAAGTCACACTTCTACAGATCAAAATTCGTTTCATTAAATTGTTGTTCTTTCTTTTTACAATTACTTTTTTTACACGTTAAGAATGAAAAAGTTCGTTATCTTAATAATTTTTCACATGAAGATATTATTGAGGGTAAGCATGAAAACTTACACAAGTACCCACTTTTTCCACTTTCGGTTACTAGTTCTAACTTGATATGTCTCTTTTAAAAATGCTAAACAAAAGTTTTGTTTAATTGATTATTTTTCATTTTTTCCATTTCTTTGCTGGTCTTTGATTACAAGATTATCATCTGAACTCCCCTCTCCTTCCTTTTCTTCCCCTTCTGTTGGCAGCAGGGGTGGATTTGGGGGGGGCTGGACAAACAAAAGTTTTGTTTAATCGATTATTTTTCATTTTTTCCATTTCTTTGCTGGTCTTTGATCACAAGATTATCATCTGAACTCCCCTCCCCTTCCTTTTCTTCCCCTTCTGTTGGTAGCAGGGGCGGATTTAGGGGGGGCTGGACCAGCCCGGTCCAACCCCCAGCCCATTTAATTTTTTTAGTAGAAAAAAAAATCTATATAAAAAAAAAATTTTTTTATTGTGCAATTTTATTTTTTTTACGTATTAACTAGGTCTGAAATTTGATCCTGGATCCGCCCCTGGTTGGCAGGGAACTGTAGCAACAATATTAGTGGAAAAATTCCATACGAGCTTGGAAACTTAACTAACTTGGTGAGCTTGGATTTGTATATGAACCACCTAGATGGCCCAATCCCTGACACATTGAGCAAGCTTCAGAAACTTCGTTTCTTGTACGGGTTACTACTTTCTTTGAAATTTATGTTATGAGCCTGAGTAGGAGCAATTCTTTGAAGATTTTAAGTTTTTTTGACCGTTGGTATCTCACGAATGCGTCCCATGTTGCCGCAACTTTTGACTTCATTATTTTATAAAAAAGACAAGAACTAATGAAATAGTCTATATTTTCCCTGTTAAGTGTTAGAATTACTTATACACATTTCCTCAACTATCATATTTGACTATTCTTGGAGGGTAAACTTGGCAACGCACAATAAATACAATTACAGCTACAGTATTGTGTCCGAGAGTTGTCAGATGCCAATGGTAAAAAAATTGATTAAGAATATAATATTATTTGTTTTTGAATTTTTTTTTCTTGAGCTTTTTTTCCTGCTTGTTGGATCGAAACTTTGCCTTTCAAAAGTAGGTGACAAATGGGATTCGGGTGTTAATTAGAGCACCAAACACTTGGTAGCATTATTTTCTTTTCTTGTATTTTCCTTCTTTGAAGTTAATTTTCTTGCATGTCTCTACAACAATTTCAAAGATCAGCATGTGGCTTGCAACAAATGAAGTTAAAGTCATAAGACCAGCTTGGTCTTTGCCTTTGGCCTTTTTTTCTTACTAAGATGTCTAGGTAAATTTGACTCTTCAACTGAGCATGTTTCATTAGAGAATTAGCTACTGTCGCCCTTTCTATCAAGAGTCAACTATGTCCAAGTTTTTGTTGCTGGTGTTGCTTGTCATCCTGCTAAAGAAACTCTGTTGAGTTGCTAATATGTTGCTCTATAAAAACATCAGACTTGCAGACAGTAGTTAGTTTGTCTTGAGTGTGGCAGAAAGCATATACTTTTGATTTTTTAGTGTTAAAAATCATGTCCAAGGATTTTGGTTATCCTTCAGTGCAAACACTATTGAGTTGGATGCGACCAACCACCGTGTGAAAAGGCACAACTTCCTTGTAGAGCAACATACTTACTGCAGTTGAAACAGATAATTGGACTTGTCATGATATCAGAATGCTAAGGCGAAGTAAAAAGCAACAAAGTTAATTGGTGCATATTGTTCAACCATTCTATATTACTCTTGGACTAGAAAAACTTGCAAAGTAAGCAGATGCTGTTTTAAATCCTTTATATCCCGGTAAATGAGTCAACTTAAATTGCATTTAAAGCTTAAACATGACTACTAATCAAAGTTATTTCTTGCTTGAGTTTTCTCATATTTAAGACTTGTAGATAATGGCAGTAATGGAATACCATCATCTGTTTTCTCTCTTTTTGTAATTGCGATCGTTCTTTGAGCTTAATGATGTTTGTTTACTCTTTACGCAGGAGGCTAAACAATAACAGCTTGACTGGAGAAATTCCCATGTTTCTGACCACTGTCTATACACTGGAAGTTCTGTAAGTTGGGAGTTGGAAGTATTTTTGTTTAGATGGTGGTTCTTACTTTCATCAGTTTCTTGGTGGATTTATATTCATTTCTGTGTATACATGCAGAGATCTTTCAAATAACCGGCTAACAGGAAAAATTCCAGGCAATGGTTCCTTTCAACTTTTCACTCCTGGCAGGTTTGACTTGTGTATTTCCCCTGGAAGACAATAGCAATCCATCGAAGTCTTGTGCTGACTGCCTAGTTCCTTTTTTCAGTTTTACCAATAATAACCTGGAACCTCTTCCCGTATCTTCACCTCCTCCATTTCAATCGACAAACCCATCTTCTTCTAGAGGTTTGTCAACTTCTTGTGCCTCATCCTCTTTTATGAATATTTTTCTCCTTGCTGATGTTTAAGGGGAGATTGACCCTTGCATATGTAATTATTCTTAAGAGATCGGAAATTGGTATTTGTTAGTTTGAATTCTGAACTGCAAAGTTCAAGGATTGCTGTGGAATTTGCTGCCAATCACATTTTTAGGATTTAGCTAGTCATCTCAACGAATAATGGAGACTGAATTGATTACCTGCAGTTGGCAACAGTGCTACTGCACTCATTGCTGGAGGGGTTGCCGTTGGAGCGGCCCTTCTCATGACTGTTCCTGTAATTGCACTTGCTCTGTACCAACACAGGAAGCCACAAGATCATTTCTTCGACGTTCTTGGTTAGTGAGTAAAATAATGGTTAAATTGAGGATCATATTGCATCACCTATTGTCCCTTATCTTTTATTCCTTTGCAGCTGAGGATCCAAAAGTTCATCTGAGACAACTAAAGAGGTTTTCCCTGCCTGAACTACAATTTGCAACAGATAATTTTAGCAACAAAACCATTCTTCACAAAGGTGGATTTGGTAAGGTTTATAAGGGCCGATTAGCAGATGGCTCTCTAGTGGCGGTTAAAAGGTTAAAGGAAGAACGCACTCAAATCGGAGAGCTGCAGTTCCACACAGAATTGGAAATGATCAGCATGGTTGTGCATCGAAATCTCCTTCGCTTATGTGGCTTTTGCATGACACCAACAGAACGGGTACTTGTTTATCCTTATATGGCTAATGGAAGTGTCGCATCGTGCTTGAGAGGTAGGCTTGATCCGTTTCTCCTTTATTTGATTGTACTTGTTAAAAATGTGAGTTTAGGGAATGTTATTACTGTTATAAATAATGCAACATAATATTTTTCGGAGAAACCTGTTGTTCAAGCACTGATATACTTTGCAAGAATAACAATTGAAGCACGTCTTCATGATGCATTGAGAGAGATTAGTTTGGATATTTGTTCTTACTTCAAATATATTATCAAAATTTTAATCCAAGAAAACAATATCTATGAATTTTTGGTCTATGCTAGTAATGAAATTATATTTACTTCGATGCAGAAAGAAGATTTTTTTAGTTTGAGTAATTTATGCCTATTAGGGGAAACTGCAAGATTAATATCTTGTTAAATTTCATTCAGAATATTATTGGTTTTATGTACATGAAAATTAAGTAAACTACACCATCTGCTTCTCTTACCTATACGTAAGAGATTCATTTGATATGTCGGTTCACCGCATGGGAAGAAAATTAGTGCATAATCATATAACCACGCTCTGTGGCAGATATGTGTGTTTGCTCGTTCATGTGTGCAGATGCAATGGTAATTGGATCTCATAGTGCAGCTGAAAATGATCTTGTCCATTTAAATATTGAATAAAACTATTTGTAAATAATTTTCTTTACCGAAAATGTTACACCCTCTCACATGTGCGTGGGGCCCGCATGAATAAAAAACTCCCAAAAATGTGGTCCACACGCCCTATTGTGAGTGTAGGTAAAAGATTATGTAAAAAAAATTATGTACATGTAGCATTGCTCTTAAATATTTGATAACACAGGTTCAGATGTGGTGGTTCAGTGGAGCTTTGCTTTATATTCTCTCTTTCTGTTCTTACGAGCATATTGATGCATTGTTGTTGAGCGACCGAATCACATCCTCCACTTGATTGGTCAATAAGAAAACGTATAGCATTGGGAGCTGCAAGGGGACTTGCTTATTTGCATGATCAATGTAAACCTAAGATTATTCATCGTGATGTCAAAGCCGCAAACATATTGTTGGATGACGACTTTGAAGCAGTTGTTGGTGCTTTTGGGTTGGCCAAACTTATGGACTACAAGGACACTCATGTTACTACTGCAGTGCGTGGGACAATTGGTCATATACCTCCTGAATACCTATCCTATGGTAAATCTTCAGAGAAAACTGATGTTTTTGGGTACGGGGTCATGCTTCTTGAGCTCATCACTGGGCAGAGAGCGTTTTATCTTGCTCAGCTTGCCAATGATGACGATGTTTTGTTACTTGACTGGGTGAGCATTACATTCCATATACGCCTTTCTGTATTCATGTGTTGCTCTAACATGTTTAGCCGTGCTTAAAAGTTACACTTCGAGAAAGTAAGCTAAGACCGACTGACTAGAAACTAAGTTTTGTTAGTAAAATAAGTAACTCTGAAAATCATAATGGGAAAAATGAGTTAATTAAAAGCAAGTATGACTTACTTTTCAGCACAGCCAAACATGCTGATAAATTCTAGATTTGGCAGATTCATAGAAGTCTTCATCACGGGACACAAAAAACGCAGGAAGAACTGATAAGTTGAATATTTTATTTGAATTTCAGGTTAAGGGACTTCTAAAGGAAAAAAAGTTGGAAACATTGGTCGACACGGATCTTCAGGGTAATTATATCGAGGACGAGGTGGAGCAGCTAATCCAGGTATCTCTGCTCTGCACAAGGAAAACTCCTACGGAACGCCCCAAGATGTCCGATGTCATCAGGATGCTCAAAGGTGATGGCTTGGCGAAGAGGTGGGAAGAGTGGCAAAATGAAGAAATGTTCCGTCAAGAATTGGATCACACCCAGTAGTTTAATACATAGTTGATCGTTGTCAACACCACTTACAATATCCGAGCCGATGTATTGTCTGTGCCAAGATAACCGTGGGTTCCAATGCACGAGATCTTGTCTCCGACCAGCTAGAGAGTGAGAGAGATAGAGAGAGCAGGGAGGCTGTTAACGCAATTCCCCATTGCACTGGAGGGCTGCTTTGGTATTTATCAATTATCATGGTGATTGTATATGATTTTGGTGTTTATCAATTATCATCTATTACGTGTACTTTTTATACACACGAGTCTATTAACTTCTTTAAATTTAATAAGCATGATCATCTGTTACGTGTACTAAATTAATTTCATGACATGCGAATTCTTTCTATATACATAAGCATCATAACGAGGTTGCTTCTTCTTCTCTGCTTTTCATTTGTACGCATATTAATTCTAATTCAAGTTTTTGTGTAATATGTACACATTAATTCGTGGTTTATTAAGTAAACTTTACCATGAATTTACGCCTTTTGATTCATACATGAATTCTATTTCCCTCTAATTTATAACATGTTATCAGCAAGTGTTATTCACGTATTATTCTGCCATATATTAGTTCTGCCTTTAATTTCTGTAAATGTGGAATTAATTTAAGTGAAATTCACTTGCAATTTCATAAAGTGGAATTCACAAGCATTGACTTGTTACTATATAGACCTAAAATTGACATGCACGTGAATTAATTTAATAAAAATATATTACTATATTTAATAACACGTGAATATAATCACCATCAAGCCACATGCATATTTGACAGAATTTGTGTAAGCACAGCCGCAACCTCGTAATTTCATGTGTGGAAGAATTTGTCAGTATTCATCATTAACCGCCTGAATTTTGTAACATATGGCCAATTGCACTAATATCAATTTTAATCTCAATTTTGTGATGAATAGAATTCAAAATTAAGAGGGTAGATATTGTCACGTGAAATAGTGTAAAGTAAGGTGTAAATGAGAGTGTACATGTAGCGTGATTGATTTTATTTTGTTTCTACTAAAAGTAGATTATATATACATTCAACATTTACCTTTACAATTAAGTAGAAAAAGAATTTCGCGAATTACAATCCAATTGAGAGGAGTTTACTAATCCTTAATTTGATATCATAATAAACGTTGAGGAAGTGGATAAAGTTTTTCATTAATTGAGAGAGAAATAATAGAAAAAAATATTATACAAATATAGCCCATGTTTGACATCTTCAAAATTTAAAAAACATTGTTCTGAATCACTTGCTCGGCTGAGATTAGGTGCGGATAAAAAAATCGAGTTTAGAAATTGATATTATAAGATAAACGATTTATGAACATTTAGTTTTTGACGTAACATGTAAATCAATCTTTTTCTCATCCCACGAGAAATTAATGTACAAAATCAAATGTCTCACTGCCATTGATCCGAATTGCAAACAGATAACAAAGAAACTAATAACTCGAACTAATATTTACAATGGGCAAGTTGAAAACAGGGAATGCCTGCAAACATGGTAAACTAAGGTTTCTTTTCATCGCCAATTTAAAAGTACACCACACTGAAGAATTGCTATGAAAAGTAACACAGACTATATCATCAAATACTCAAGGAGAATAATCCAGTCTCTTTAGCTTCATGAAGATCCAGATGATATAATTCCAAATTGTTGTATAGTTGTAATCCGTTCCTAATCAAGTCCCTCCACTTACAGTTTAATTAGAATCTTAACCGTCTGATTTCTGAAAATAACAAATTACATATAGGGTTTTGCTAGTGTACCTAAGGGTTTACACTCCCCTCACATGAGGGTAGGACCCACTCTTTAAGTTTAAGTGGGTCTCACCCCCATATAAGATGGGTGTAACCTCTTAAGTACACCCTGATGTACCGCTAGCAAAACCCTTATATATAACTAAAGTAGGCAATATACCACATAAACAAATGAAAATTTGCACCTTAATCTACCACTACATCACACATTGCATATGCATAAACTTGGATAACAAAAGATAAAGGAAGTTGCGTTCAATCAACTTTTTTTTTTTTAATGATAAGAAACCTTAAATCAAAAACTTCACCACACACCCATCTTTCGACTTCAGGTGGTGAAAGGAACACCACGTCCCGCCAAAAAATGAGCTGAAATTCGAATTTAGAAAATTATAATATTAGGCTTGCAACATCGGCAAGACAGTCAACAACAAAATTTTAAATTTTGAAGGCCAAATTGTCATTCCCTTTGTGTGGGTGTGGGCGTGTGTGTGTGTGTATATATATATAATATTTTTATCAGTGACAAATATACATTTGAAACCCTAGTTATTATTATATTTGTATTTCTTACGGCCTTAAGTCTTTCGTATAAATATGAGATTTTGGTTCTCAATATAATACACACATGTCTATTAATTTTTCTATTTTTCTCTCTCTAATTTATAACACGTTATCAGCATGATATCTCTCCAAGAGGTAGTAAAAACTCTGCTTGGTGGTTGCGAGTTTGATTGTCTAAATCAATTTGTAGAATTCTTTTTCCACTGTCTCAAGTCAAATAGAATTATTGTGCATAATGATTATTTTCTACTGACGTAAAGTGACAACAATTCAACAGAAAATCACGGTATTCTAGCCCATACAGACGTATCATGTCAACAAAAGGGCCTGACTCTTGTATTTGCTGTGAATCATTGTAACTGCGAACAGATCATATAGTCAGTATAACAATTTCTGATGCAGAGGTTCATCATGAAGGTGCAACTGCAGAGCATACTTATGCTTATACTCAGATCTTACTCCATATCATTCAAATCTATGATTATCTCATACTTTCGAAAACCAAGAAAGAACTGAAGAGGTTTTCAGAAGAATATTATGATTAAAACGCTGGAATTTTATTTCTGAACTTTCAATATCTTACAATGAAGAAGAGCCCTCCTTTTATAGAAGAAGAAGAGCATAAAAGACAAACTAATAAAGATAGACATGGGGCACACATTACAATAATATAAACAAAGAGACAAATGACTCAATAAAGAGACACATAACTCTACAAGTAGATAAACGACTTTTCAATAAAGAAGATT
>CAIGRP010064739.1:393-33360 GCA_903798385.1 Fraxinus cuspidata | reverse complement strand
TTTGATTATTCTAGCTATCTTGGGTTCGATTTCAATCTAATCATGAGTTTTGTAGTTCTTCGCTAAGTGGGTTTACATCAATGGGTAAGTGAGCCAGCTCACACTCGACTCACCTTACACGAGAACTGGTTTGTGTACTGGGCCAAGTGGAGCCCATTGCTAAGTGAGCTAAGTGATTTGGCTCAACCCGTTTAACATTTGTACATAAATTACAACGTTAACCTCAAATAGAAAAAATAAGTTGGGAACAATACATAACTACTACAATATAAAAACCACATTTCAAAACTGACAAACTCCGTAAATACTTTTATAAATTAGGTGCCACTCGCATCACCTAATCATCCCAACCCAATTACATTTCCAAAAGAGTAATGGAAATGGAAATCACAAAACCTTCTTCCATCTCTCTATCTTCTCTCTCTGTCACCCACCCTCTATATTTTGGAGCCGTAGTGGTGACTCGCATCACACACCAAGGCACCACTACTAGTTATGCAGTAGTAGCGCACCGCTGCGAGAACCGACGCAGCAAGTCCGATTCGTGGCGAAGTGTAGTTTCGAACTCTGTAGAGTTAAAGACCTGCCATAAAACGTTTCTTCTTCAACTTCATCTTCCTCGGACGTGCTCGAGCAATCATCAAGTTAGTTATGTCCTTTCCATCAGCCGGGACGTTGCTGTAATGACGAGAGAGACTTTCAGCAAGCCTATCCAATGACACGACAATTTTGTCTTTATTTCTCAATAATGTCCCTGACTTAGTGAGATAGGGTTTCTTTACTCATACTCATTGCCTGCACTTGGATCCCTATATTTCTACCTGTTTTATTGCCCCTAGATTTGCAGTTAATTTTGTAATCTTCTGAACTCGATGTTTTTAAAACTCCTAGCAGGACATTATTTGTATAAAAAATAGAATTTTGCCTTTTCTTTTTTGTTTGTTGTTGTATGTGATGTGATGCTGGTATGTGATATGTGTGGTGACTCCATGAGATCAAGTTTGTGTTAATTGTCATCAAGATTGCCTTTATTATGATTGTCTGTCATCATATCTATCTTAACTATGATTGTATGTGACCAAATTAACAGTGACTTGGTTACCCACAATTATAAATTAGACTGAACTGATAACAGACAGTCACATTGAAGACAAATATGGTCACTATGAATAAAAATAACGGACTTAGTTACGTACACATGCTCTAAATGGTTATAAACTTTAAATGAAAACATATTATCACAAAAATTCACGGTTAATAGATATCTAATTACACATGTCACTATTAACACAGACTTGATCACATGCAATCACAAAACTTACTTCTTGATCACAAATTACAAAATGTACATATCATAATTTATTTCACGGTCCCAAATTATCAAATTAATTGGTCACAACTTATTCTCGATCACAAATCACAAAATTTATAGGTCACAACTTTATTTCACGGTCACAAATTATCAAATTAATTGGTCACAAGTTATTTTTCGATCGCAAACCACAATTTGTAAGTCACAACTTATTTATTGATCACAAATTATCAAATTAAGTGGTCACACTTTATTTTCAGATTGCAAATCACAAATTTTATAGATCACAACTTATTTCACCTTCACAAATTATCAAATTAAGCGGTCAAACAATATTTATCGGTCACGAAAATATAAATAATATATCACAATTACAAATTTAATCACAAATCATACATTTTTAAAGTCACGTATTATTTTTTTATTATAATTTATTCGTTTTATTGATCACAATTATTCAATAGTTAGTTACAATCGCTCTTCATCTGAAGGTGGAAATGTAGTAGTCATTGTAGGTGATCAGATTTCGAAATCCAGTGCATTCGTTGCTTCCAATACCTGACTTGAATTATCCACTCTATCCTCATTTCCAGTCAAATTAGTCTTTTCTTCCACAATATCACCACCAAGATGACCTAAATTCCCACCACTTCCAATGCTACCATCACCAACAGGAGTCACATTCTCCCCACCACTAGACTAGTACCTGACATAGATTTAGAGTAGAGTACCTTTAGGCACGTTTCTTCAGAATAAATGTATCATACATTTGATACCAAGTTGGCTTAACTTAATAAGAAGATATTTTGGTGAAAAACTGTTGTTGTTTTATTCAATAGGAAAAAGTAAAGCTTTATATACGCTACAATACAAATTAGGTCATATTCTAATGCCTATAAATCAACTTTTTGACTTTTACCAGAATGGTAACAAACTAACTGAGTTAATATACAAAATATTCTCTTTCCTATTCTATTTGATTGTCTTTAACATAACTACCATGGGTATATGTTACGAACATCTGAGTCACCTAAATGCTCAAGTGCTCTCAGGAAAGGAATATACGTATCTCAATTTGTTGGTATCCGTGTGATATACAATATGGCTCTTGCACTACCAAGAAGACTAGGAATCAGAATTAACCTTGTCATTACCCATAAATTGCAATGCCTCTTATCCCTTTTCCTTGTAATCCCACCACAACGACAACCACCTTGATTGAACTTGATGGACCTAAAATTGGTTCATTCCTTGCCCTAGTCATCCTTGAAAAAATGCACGAAATTCTATGAGGGTTGCAGCTTTCGAGGCGATGTTGGTATAGGCGGCCGAAGAGGAATAGGTATAGGGCGGATCTCCGCTGTCGCCCGTTGTAGAGCAACGTTGGTAACAGGAGCTGGAGGTGAAAGAACGGTAGAGAGAATATCAGCATACAAATTTCGATCAAATGAAGAGTCATCAAGTGGGTACTGAAGCAAGATGCCATCTTATCCTCCTACATATACAAATTTTGCGTTGCAGCCATTTGCTCTTCGCTACTCCGACTCAATCAGATTTCCCTAACCTCCATGGAAATCACCGCCTCACCTCCATCAACACTGAGTGCAGCGGTTATGATGTTCGACTTTGCTTCCAAAAACCCATAGTAGCTGCGGCCCAGAGTAAAATTTCTTCTATCATCTGATTCAGCAATAAGAAGAGAGAAATTGGGAGATGTTTTTGTGATAAGATAAGGAGATAGATATGGTGAGACGTCGATTTAATAAATATTAAATAAATACTTAATTTGTGAAAAGAAAATTATAAGAGTTGATATTTGAAAGGTATATTTAAATGTCGAAATTACACAAAATCAGAGTTTTCAAGATTCAATCTCAAATTTCAGATATAAGGTTTCACTTTTCAAAAATCAGATATTTTATTTCTAAATATTAATTATATAATTTTCATCACAAACCCTAATAAATTTCATCCCAAACCAACAAACCCTAGAATTTTCCTCCTTATTCTCTCTTCTCTTCTCTTCGTCTTCTCTCTTCTCTCCCTCTTCTCACCAACGACGCCACTTCAACTACCCCCAAAATCAGATATTAATTCACCTCTTTCATCTATCTTCTCTCTAAATCAGATATTAATTACCCAAACTCCACTCCAACTACCTCCAAATTTCTCTACGATCAGATGAATTTTTTTCCCATTTTCCTCTTCACCGGCAGAAGCGGCATCTGGTGGTGAACTGAGTACCGTCGTGCGCAGCATCGATCGTCGCCACGTGAATTGTCACGCACCGCTGCTGCGGGGACTGTGGCGAACAGCAGCGCTCAGTGGCTTAGATCACCAATGTGGCTTCATCTTCGGCAGTTAGCAGTGCTCAGTGGCTCATTTTGGTGTCTATAACTTGTAACTCTTGGAACGATCCACAACAACAGAAATCTGGGTTCTGTAGCTTCTTCTTCTTCGCTGATCCACGGGTGGTGATGGTGTTTTGTAGAGATCTGGTTTTGCGGCTTTGGTCCACAAACAGATTATTCTTCGATTTGTGTTAGTTGGTGATTCATGCAGGAGCGGCGCTCGTAGACGATCTAGAATTTTCTCCGATTTGTGGTGGCCAATGGTTCATGTTGTAGCGGCAATGGTGCGTCGCAGTGATGGTGGGTTTATGCGTCGCACACATTTTTCCTTCTCACAGAAGATGGCGGCGTGCAACTGCCCGAGGCCGTGCTTGGTTTTTTTTATTGTTTTGATTGTTGGTGGTTTGCTTGGTTATTTGGAGGTCCTGTAGTGGTGATCGTGGTAATGTCAGTATTTGAGACAATGGTTTGCTGTCGAGTGGTGATGGTGGTTTAAGGGACGGTGGTTTCAGTTGCCATTCTGTTGGTGGCGGTGGTAAGGTGGTGGTCACAAGTGTTGGCAGTGGTCACAGATTATTTGGTTGATTGTGACTATTAAATTGATTATTTGTGACCAATAAATAATATGTGATCAATGAAAAAGATATTTAATGACCAATAAATAATGTGTGACTTAACAAATTGTTAATACGTAACCGATAATTTGATAATTTGTAACTGTCTAATAAGTTGTGACTTATAATACTTGTAATTTGTGACGGATAAATAAATTGTGATGTATGAATTTTTTATATGTGAGATAAAAAATTTGTGACCTATAAAATTTTTGAATTGTGATGTAAAATAATTTGTGACATATAAAATTTGTGATTTATGACCAATGAATAATATGTGACTTATTAATTTGATAGATTTGTGACCAATAAATAAATTGTGGCGTATAAATTTTTTATTTGTGATCGATGAATAAATTGTGACCCATAAATTTTTTTTAATTGTGACCGTAAAATAATTTGTGATATATAAAATTTGTGATTTGTGACTTATAAAAAATTTTATTCGTAATCGTGAAATAATGTGACCTATAAATTTTTTATTATAATCGAAAAATAATTTATATCTAACTAATTTATAATTTATGACCAAATTATAAAGAATTGTGACCTTAATATATTTAATTATTAAAATATATGTTTAATTAATTAATTTTTAAATAAAATATAAAAAAATTGACATATTGAAAAAAAAAATTGAAAATTGAAATTTTAAACCTTAATCTCTTAAATTTGAAATGGGTAAAACTTAACCTCTTATTTATAAAATTTTCTCTATTTAAAAGGTAGGTTTTTGGATAATTTTCCCAAATAAGTTTCCATGCGTAAAACTTACAAAAGCATGGGTTTTCCATATGGGCTGATAGACATGACTAAGTACGAATTGTACTATGTTTTTTTATATATTTATTAATGAATTTAATATTTTCGTTAATTAAATGTAATTATTTATTTAATAATTTATATATTTGTAAAATAAATAAAGAAATAATTTTCCTAATAAACAAAATTATTAAGAATAAAAAAAAAAGGAGAAAATGATTAAACACTGCTCATTTGGTGTAAGTTTTGATATAATAGTTGAATGCGATTTTAAGTTTGATACAAGATTTAATGTAAAATAGTGCGAAATTTATGGTTGGAGATGGTACCTTTAAATTTTTACCTCTATCCAACCAAAAAATAGAGTACCACTCTATGTCCAATGCAAAAACATTACATAAATACGGGAAAATCTCAATAAAAATGTATATTCATCTTATCAAACTAGCAATCGACAGTGAAATTAGGCCTGTAATGTATAGTTGGTCAGAATACTGTATAATTTTATTCAAAAAAGAAAAAGAAAAAAAAAAAAAGGAAAGAAAGATAAAAAGACAGAAGCTAAAACCTAGCGTTTTCAAAGCCGTGTAAATCGCTCACTCGATTCTTAATCTTGACCAGCTTCTCAGCCGCTCTCTTAGCTGATGTCGGCGTGAGTGGCTCCTCACGCTCATCCACTAACAAACCCATTTCCCTTCCAGTAATCCTCCGCCGTTGGATTATCAACATCATTGTCTGCAGCTCAACATCGAGCTCTCTGACAAACTCGCCGGCCGACTCTGATGAGCTTTGTATCAATAATGCACGAGCTGATGACAACAGCTGCATAGCGCTTGACACCTCGTTGTGCTCAATTAATCGGCACGACTCCCCAATTGCGCGCACTGTAATTAAACGATTTTTTAACCGTTGTTCAATAATGGAGGATCTTGATCCAATGGCATTATTACGTGGTCTGGGTACGAGCAGGGGATGCTCCCCGCCGTAGATTAGCTCCTGCGTTACTGGATCTTTGTAACTGCACCTAACTGTAAACACATGATGGTTTGAGCGTGAGTGGGACCCAATTGGAACCCTCATTTCCACGAGATATTCTCTTTCTTCTTCGGCGTAGAGATCGCCGACCAGGATGCAGCTCGAGTTCATCACTGTAGGACGCATATGGCAGGAGTATATGGCAGAGATTTCGGCTGGATCAGAGCCATGAGTGAAGCCAATCTGAATTTTCAGGTCTTGAACGACCACGCTCAATAACCCACTAACGCATTTGGAAAAGGCGTCCACGGCTGGCTCTGGAGAAAACCCAGATGAACGTACGGGAATTTCAACGTGAGCGAAACGAGTGGATGACACATGTTGCGATTCTCGCTGATGGTTTGTGGCGGCGGCGGCTGTGCTGGTGTTGTTGGCTTGAACACTGTCATCTTGACCGTCGGATAGTAAAATAATGCTTGCAACTGGGTTCTTGTGCCGCCGATCGTCAAGAACTTTTGTGGCGTTTTTCAAGGCTTCACAGACACTGCTACCTTGGCTACAGACAAGCCGGTCGATGAGGCTCCGAGCCAATCCTTGACCCTGAGCCGTCATTCTCCTCAGTGGCATCAGCCTTTTCGGACTAGTCGCGAAGGCTATTATACACAGCCGGTCAGCCGAGCCGAGGGAGGAAATAAGCAAACCCACAGCTCGTTTTAGCATCTGAAGCTTGGCACCGCTCATGCTCTCACTAACATCAAGAACAGTAACCAAGTCAATAGGCGCGCGTCGTGCCGGGTCCAGAACGTGGGTTGGTGGTGGCGGAGGCAGTGCAGGGGCTTTAACCTTCAAAACGACAGCGTAAGTTCGGTGGGTTCTGCCCACGGAAACAACAGAAGCCTCAGGCAATAAATTCACCTCCACATTTATGCGGTCTCTGTCTTGTAGATAGGTACTATTGCTCGAAATGGGGTTCACGAAAAATCCTTGAAATTCATCACCAGTTTCATCTTTCTCCTCATTAGCTTCTGGAATATGAATTAACTTTTTGGGCGAAACCAGTGTCTCATCATCATCGAATGCCCTCTTTTCTTGTTGGGTAATTTTCGGGGATTGCTCTGATTGTACTCTATTATATTTGGTTTCATCAACTTGTGTTTGTTCTTGAAGTTTATGGATATTGGAAAGTAGAGGCACATCTTTCCAGGTGGTGTTGCAAACTGGGCAAATTATGGAGTTCTGATTTTTTACACGAGTGGCTATGCAGGGAAAATGAAAAGTATGGGAACATTCAGCTGTGTATATTGCTATGCCTTGGCTTGTCTTCACACTCTGCATACACACTCCACAACTATTCTGCAAATCCCAAACGAAACACATTAAAAATCAAAACCAGATGGAACATAAGTAAGACATACTAAATCTGAAGGTGATGTAAATTGTAATCTTACTCTGGATAGGCGGAGGGATTTGTTGAGGATTGAAAAGGGGGATCTTGGGGAAGATGGGGTTGAGCCAAAACTTTTGCTTTTGCTATAAGATTTTGGGGTTGTTCTGCATTGAAGACTAACGAGATCATCATTGGTTGATGGAGTTTGAGCATAAATGCCAACATTATCATTTGTATTATTAGTAATAGTGGTTTTGCAGCGCAAACGAGGAGTAGAGGGATTGCTGCTTCCACAAGATTGAAAACCAAGCTTTGCATAGCTTCTGAGAGTCGGGCTTTGCACTTCTACTGATGGAGTAATGGCTTCTCTTCTGTCTCTTGGAATTATTGTGCAAAAAGCTTTTCTCCAACCAGTTCCCATTTCACGATATAAGATCTTGTTGAAGAAAGAACTTGCAAACTGTTGCAGAGTTTGTGGAGAAAGGATGAAATGGATGGATTGTAGTTGGGTGAAAAGGGGGTGGGGATCTGTATATTAATAAGCTGGCAGAGGAGGTAAACAATAGTCCTCGCATACATACATACATACACACATGCATGCATGCATGCATACATACATACACACATGCATGTGTGTGTTTTGTGTTTGACCAAATTTCCCAATAAAAATCAGATTTTCAGTAAGTTTTGATAAAAATTGATGAGATAAATGGTTAAAAAGTCGATAAAAGTTGTGTAAATGTGTACTTTAAAACTAAGTTGGTAGAAAATGAGTTTTAGCTCTTGTTTGGTAGTGATTAAAATTCTGATTTTAATTTAAACTAAAATCAATAATAAATTTTGACCAATTATTTCAAGGATTTCATAACTTTTTAACCATTTATTTAATTAATTTTTATCAAAATTTACTAAAAATTTAATTTAATCTCCAACAAGGATAAAAGGGGGCCAAACTAAGATGAACTCTACATATATTATGTACACCATACGTTTTGCACCTCATATTCTTAAAGTGATCTTCGCATGATTGAAGTGGACAGAAACAGTTTCAGTTGAATCAGTTTCAAGTACTCTGGTTCTTGGTTCTTCATCCTTTGTTCAATTTTTCTTTTTTTTTTTTCAAAAAAAAACTATATGTATATTTTGTCCTCGTTTGATTTAAATAAAAATCAGATTTTTAGTAGAGTTTAATAAAAGTTTATGAAATGTGAGAAAATTTAATAAAAGCTTTGGATCTCATAAAATATTTTGAAAATGAGTTAAATGATATATGAATTTTTGAAAAATGAGAGTTATACATGGACTATATAAAGAAGATGATACATTGAACTGATCTATTAAGAAGGAAAAAAATCATGATTTTTTTACTGCGTGGAATATTAAATAAGCTTGAGGCTTGCCTGTAGAGTTATATGGTGTAATTATTGGTAATCATTGTTCTCCGAAAAAAATGTATCAAATTATTTTCAAACAACATTGATCGTCTTGTCTCAAGGGTTAGGCACAACGAGTGAAATTGAGTATCAAATTATTTTCAAATAGCATTGATCGTCTTATTTGAGGGTTAAGGAAAACGAGTGATCTAAGGCACTCAAGTATCACAGAATGTCTCCCCATCTTGTCTTGCTCGAGTCGAACTAAAACTTGACATTATGCCATGATGTAGATTAGTTCATGGATATTTCTACTAGGGAATAAGAATAGTCTAGCAGTATCGGTTATCATTTTTACCATTGTTCTAGTTGTAATCTTGTAATGCTACAAAAACTACTGAAATTGAAAAACAAAAATTATGTTGAATTCTCTCGAAAACAAAATGGTAAGAAGATTCACGTTCGTTTCAGACACTATTTCCTTTAATTGCTTACGCCCTTACTTAAATCAAATTAAAATGGTCTTCGGAAGGAATGAAATTAAACTACTGTTTGGTTTTGATTAAAATCGAAATTTTAGTAGATTTTAATAAAAAAAATAATAAATATTAAGATTGAAAATTTGATAAATATTATGAGTTACAGAAAATGTATGATTAAAAATGAACTGAAGGAAAAATGGACCTTAAGAAATGAGGGTAAAAAATTACTAACCCTGTTTGGCCCCCATTTTCTAAAACTCATCTTTAAACTCATTTTTAGCCACATATTTTGTATGATTTATAACTTTTTAACTACATTTCATCAAATTCGATCGAAATTTACTAAAAATATAATTTTTATCTGAATAAAAAGGTTAAATGTGTAATTGTATTGTGTCGTGCCGTGTAAAACAACACCATTTATGATTTGCCGAAAGTCTATCCTACTTTTCATCTCTTATGACCTTAAATTCCATGAACCTAATTATCATTTATAAATTAACCAAAGTTAGGTAATCCAACAATAGTTTACTTATATTTGTCTAAATATTAATATCTATAGTTGAATTTACTCTACTTTTACTGACTTTATACTTTGTGTCAATATCCTGAGGATAAGAACCTAAAATTAATTACAAATGACACCCAAACCACCGGCGACATGATTAAGCAACTGAGAATAATTAAGGAGTTTGAAACTTTTTTTTTTCAAACAAATTAATTGTTGTTTAACCATGATCAGTAGAGTGGGATGCCTAATTGCCTATAATTAAGCATAGCTTGATTTCTAGTAATCTAGTGCTGCTTTTTCGTTCATCATCTGCTAATAATGTCATTCATCATACAGTTTAACCTTTTTTTTTTACTAAGATTCCATTCAAGTTTGAATGCTTAATTTTAAGTTTAAGCATGAGACAATTCTTTAAGCCTTGGGCAAATTCTTAATGAATAACACTATTCATCGCATTGGCAGGTACTAGATAATATTACTTGGTGATCTCATAAAAAGCTTCTCTCTCCAAGTTTTGACAGGGTTTTCTATACTTTTGAGGATTTTGGGAATGTCTTGGAAGTCAATTTTTGTGTGGAAAGAGAAACATATGAGGTTTCGGTGCTTTGTCGATCGAAAAATGCTTCTCGATCAGAGATAGTGTTTCAATTTTCACGAGGTCCGACTCGAAATGTTGTTCCAATTCGAGGCGACTTTTTAGATTGAAAGTTTGAATATTAGATTTTTAGTCATTTTTCAGTGCACAATGGCCCTATAAGTATTTTTAGGTTTTTTGTGAGTTGACATTCATTGGTGGAAGTCATAATTAAGTCTAACTTTCAAAGCTTGTTGAGATTTGTATTTTGTAAAATTTGTCCAATAACATGCATGGTTTTAGCACACTGAAATTCAGGTTGATTAGGTTAGAATTCACACTATAATTTCCATCTATATCCGAGGCCGAACCAGGCCTTTAGTGATATTGATGGCCGATGTCCTCAATCATAGTTTTAGTCAAATATTAGGGTTTTTCATGCTCCATTGCTTAGAGGAGTCTAGGTGGTCAAAACATCTTTTCGCTCAATTGTGTCAAGACGGCTGAGGCACGAATGTTTAAAATTACATGAACATGCGATGGAGTCTTTTTGTGATCGATCTGAAATCTAAATTCACCCTAATTCTTTTAGCACGTAACATTACTCATTCTCAATGCTAGACTCAAGATTTTATTAAAAAAGGAAACTGGACAGGATAGAGACCTTGACTTGGATGAGCTATAGAAAATGATAAAATGAGTGAGAATTGCAATACCTAATTCCCTCTTTAGAGTTAACCTCTCAATATCGTTTAACTAGTTTTTGATGAGTTAACCTCTCAACTGTAAACCTAGTTGAGCTATGGAAACGACGCTCAACAATGTGTATGGGTAGATATCTATGTAGTAATCTATATGTCCACACATCTCGAATTATCAAAGATGAGAATAGATAGAAAGATTGATAGTAATATGTTTGACTTGTGCATCAAACACCTAAAAAACATATTAGAATATAAAATTTAATACTTGGGCGCACTTATTATAGAAAATTCAATGGTTATTAAGTTTTTCATTGTACTCCCTTCTTTGGATGGGGTAAGTTTCTATTTTCTTGTATTATGATTTATTTATTTCATTAATAAATCAAGCCATCTAGAGTGATTTAATTAAAAATACTTAATCTGAAATGTAATGAAATTTTGATTTCACAAAGATTTTTTCACCTATTCTAGAGTTTTCGTCAATAATATAAATATAAAATTCAAATGTGAACTTTTTATCGGGAAAACTATGTTGCATGTATAGCTTACTTCTTGAAGTTTATAAATAAGTAATTTCTATTCTCTCGAAACTCCGTTATCCTAATTAAGTTGCACGAACGCATCAGTATTTATCGGTCATAATTTTTGACACTCTGATCGATGACTATTTCACCTACATACGACTTAATATAAATTATTTGACATGTATATATCTAGTGGGCATATATTTATTGATCGTGACTGTCTATGACTATTTTTTACATGAACACGATGTAGTATAAAGACATATATATAGTGGGAAATAACATTTCATGTGCACTGTCCTTGCTAGCTAGGATCCCTATTTATCATGAGAATAGTTTGGCCTATCTCTCTACGCGGGTTATGATCACTATCAGTCAACCATCTTTACCATGTTACAAAGAAGAAATTTGGGACGATAGGATGATGATATATGTTTTGATAATAGCTTCCAAACAGGAAGTTCGGATTTACATTGCATAATGCATCCATCTCTTTCTAAATTCAATTATTATATTTTTATGAGTAAAACCATTTTCCCAAGAAAAAAGATTTATGGTCTACTTAATAAAATTACAAAGAACTTTCCCACAATCTAGGCGTTGGACGGAAGATATTTAGAAGAATAATCCTATTTATCAACAGTGATAAATAATTATGTTGCAGTAGGATCGCTACTATGTACCACCTCGAAAAGGGCGTCTTTTTATTTGACAAGTGATATTTTCTTGTTTTGAAGTTTAACCCAACAAAATGTTCAATATTAAAAAATTAAAAAGGAAATAAGTCCCAAAAAAACTCACCCTAACTTACAGCCACAAACATAGCTTTATCTACTCAAGGACAAAAAATTTTTTGATTTTGAGTATTTATGATTCTGAGAATTTTATTTTGGTTGAAAACTTTAAAATATATTACGAAATTTATATAATTTTTCAAGGTATGCGCTAGAATAACCAAAATAATTAAAAACGCGCAGGCTTGCGCCTTCCAAAACTTTGATACTATCATATTAGGTAATGAATACAATGATGAAGAGCAGACTGTGAGAATTAATTTGTATCATGGAGTTAAATTGTTCCGATGGTCACTGAACTTATGTCAATGTCCTCAATTGCTAATTGAAATTTGAGATGTCGAGTTTTGGTCACTAAATTTTGAAAAACTTTGGACGTTATTCACTTGTACAACGTCCATTTAAAACC
Organism: Fraxinus cuspidata; assembly: GCA_903798385.1. NCBI lineage: Eukaryota > Viridiplantae > Streptophyta > Magnoliopsida > Lamiales > Oleaceae > Fraxinus > Fraxinus cuspidata. The sequence goes on along the minus strand of CAIGRP010064739.1, from coordinate 20,588 downwards.
TCTAACGAAATCGATGATATGGTCAACAGAATGTACACATGAAGTCCAGTCATGCCATGAATTTTGAGAGGGTCGAATTTTGATCACTAAGCTTTGGAAAATGTCTTCGATTACTCGCTAAATTTTGAAAAACATTTTCTAGTACTCGTTGAACTTTAAAGTGGTCGAATTTTGGTCGTAAACTTTGAAATGATCGAATTTTGGCCACTAAACTTTAAAAAAGTTTTCAATTGTTCATTAAATTTTGACAAACGTTTTCTATTGCTAACTACACTTTGAGATGGTCGAATTTTGATAACTAAACTTTGAAAAACGTCTTTTATTGCTTACATTGAATTTGGATTTAATTAAATTTTGTTGTTAAGTTTTGGATTAAATTTGAATTTAATTTAATTCTAACAACAAATTTAGTCCATGTTTGGTAGGAATTAAAATCTAGATCTTTATCAAACTCAAAATCAACAATTAATTTTAACCAGATATTTATGGGACCCACAACTTTTCAATAACAAATTTCATCAACTTTTATCAAAATCTGTTAAAAATCTAATTTTAATTCCGACCAAGCAGGAGCTTATTGTGTATTTCGTTGCAAAATTCAAATATTAAAAGTAAAATTTGATTTAGTTTCAACAACAAATTTATTGTGTATTTCATTGAAATTCGTAGTCACTTCCTTCGCATAGCTTTGTTAGGTTGTCTATTATAATATTTGAATTTTGCAACGAAATATAAAATAAATTTATTATTAAAATTAAATTAAATCTAAAATCTGAGTTTACAACGAAATACACAATAGTTAGAATTAAATTAAATTCAAATTTTAATCCAAATTTTAACGACGAATTTTAATTAAATCCAAATTTGTTGTGAGGAATAGAAGACGTTTTTCAAAGTTTCGTGGCCAAAATTCGACCATCTCAAAGTTCAGTGAGTAATAGAAGATATTTTTCAAAATTTAGTGAGCAATCAAAAACGTTTTTTAAAGTAAATCCCAAAGTTTAACGGCGTGGCGGAGCGCCACGAGTACATTTCGTAGGCCACGTCACCAATCCATTAGAGATTTTAAACAGAAGTTATACGAGTGAATAAATGTTCAACTTTTTATAAAGTTTAATAGTCAAAATTCGACATTTTAAATTTCAATGAGTAAGTGAGGACACAGACATAAGTTTAGTGACCATTGGAACAATTAACTATGTATCGTGCATCGTCCAATAAATAAAAATGCTCCTCACTTTATTCATCACTTTTGTTGGTGGTGAATAGGACTATTCTATTTAGAAAGGGTCATGTTAGCCCTTCTTCCGAAAGGGGTCACACTGGCCCTTCCAATTGTTACTCACAATAGAGAATTAGAATACAAACTGCGTAAATAGTAAGAACAATAAGTAATTAATACTCGTGTACAAATTAAAAGCTAACGAAACCCCATCAATATTTCCCTTTGACTAATTGGAATAAACTAGTTTTTATTAATTATTATTACAAAAAGGCTTCTAAATTAATAATTAATGCATTCCCACTTGATTGACCCAGCCCGTGGCATCACATGTTATTATTGTACATCCCATATATGAAATGAATTAGGAGAGATCCATCATCCATATATTCGTAAATGGCATTTGGCCCGGCCGATGCCCCCTTTTGCGTGTGTCATTCAGAGTATAAAGGACATGATTACTTGATGTTGTTGTCACTTTCTTCCAACTTATTATCGACAATCTGTTCAGAAATTTAAACTAAGCGATAGCAAACATCGAGGTGATGGTCACCTACTTTTAACGTTTAGTTCCCTTGGGCGAGAGGAGGGATTTGGAGCAACATCTTGTGAATCCATTGACGAACTAGTGAAGTTAGAGGCTTTGTCGAGGTAGTTTCCGATGTGTCTCCACCTCGGATGGTGATGCATTTAGTACAACCAAATTATTTTATTGTACGGAAGAAAATCAGAATACTGTTAATTAAAGAAACAGCCTGAATTTGATTTTTAACTTGAAATAATTAGTTGCAAAACAGATCTTAATTAATTTTACTTAAAGAACTTAAGACAACTAAATCATATGCTCAAATCAATTTTTCATAGACTGATTAGATTTAAAGTACTGATTTATTAAAATTATGAATTAATTAATGCTTATTATTAGCTAACTGGATCGGAAGTGCATGCATATGGTAACATGAGTTACAGGTTGTTCAAATCCTCCTCAAGAACAGTATCGCGAGTTGAAGATCCCTTCCCACATCATATAAATTTATTAAATTACTGGCGCATAAATATATTTGTTAGGTTTTAATGTAATTGACAAGTTTGTGAACAAAAAAATTAGATTTAATATAATGTAAAAGTCAAGGAGTAAGTTGCAAACATTATAAGTTGAGTTGTATTAGGTCTAGAGTTCGAGAATGGAAAGAAGGAAAAAAGGCGCCGCAATATTGCTAGACAGCCGGCATGTCCTCGCTCGAGCAACAACCTGTCGCTAAGCTCTCGCTCGAACGATAGTGTCATCCGAAAAGTTTTAATTCATGTTTTTAAGACTTTTTATCTGACTCATTCAATCTCAAACCTACGGTATAAATACAAGTACACCTCTGAACGATTTTTTCTAACGTTGAACATTGAGAGAGCACATAGTGCTTCATATCTACTTCAATAATTTCATCCATAGCTTTTGACCTTCATTGTTCGATTTGTTCTTGGAACTCACTTAATCCAAATTCCAAACAGCTTACTTCCTAACCATCTTTCAGGATTTTGAAAATCAATGGAAGGTAACTAGAGTTTCAGTTGTTGCTGGAGAACGCAGAGTTTTTCATTGATCCACAGGAGATAAACAAGTTCAGAAAGTCGAAAGTTGGTGCATGAGCACGCAATTCAAGAAGATTTTGAAAATTGTATCTGGGAGTTAGTGCGGGGGCACACAATCTAGGAGGGCTATGGGATTTGCAGTCGGGAGGTCCGAAAGTACCAATAGTAGTCGTATCTGACGGATTGTAAGTTTAAATTCGTTTATAGTGAATTTTTGACAGACAAAGTGCCTGAAATTTTTATCCAATTGGGATTTTTCCGTGATCATTCTATATATTATTTACTGTTTTCATATAATTGTGGCAGTTCAATATAGGGAAATTAGATTGATTGATTAACCATCTAAAGATAATTAAAAGTGATTTGTTGATATTTAATTATTAGATTTCAACTTCGCATAATAACATATTCACCCCCCTCTAGGTGTAATTTGGGTCGAACCTCGTAATTTCAATATTCAATTTCATTTTGAATCGGATATATAAAGTGAAAGCTGGTAAGAAAATAATTTTGCATTCAGTCGTCAATTGCAGAATGATTATAGTTGACATCGATTAGTAGGTAATGGATTATGTTACATCTCGATGACCATGTGATACTCAGATAAGCAAAGAAAAAGGTAAGAGGCCAAGCAAGGTCAACACTCCGCTTCAACATCGCCTCTTCCATATGTGCCAACCTAGGCGATTAAGTCATGCCTTTAGATGTCTCGTCCAAAATGTTATTATTCGAGGTGAGGCGTCATGTCTTTGCTATAGTACAATTTTGAGGCGGATGTCATCTTTTGTGATGGGCCTTTTCCGTAGGCCTCGCCTCGACCAAGTCATTACTAGACACTATGTATGTGTTAGCTCTACAACAGCGTTATTCAATCAAACAACTTTTTTGTCTATGTAACAAGTTGTGGTGGCCACGAAACTATGACAGCTATAGACTGAAACAATATATAGCTATAGATTGATACAATTGAGCTTGATTAGTAGGTCGTTAAGATTAGTCACATTGCAAGCATCCAATGAACGTCGATTCACCTCTCTTGACTATAAATACTCAAACATAGTGACATTTAGAGACAGACAAATTTTAGAATGCAATCTTTATAATTCTCTCTTCAACCCATCACCTGTATTTTCATTCATTGTCTCTTTCGCACCCAATATCTTTCCATTGTCTGACTTGAGCGCTGGATTGCCCGCGATCGTCATACCCATGTCGGAGCTATGTTCACATGCGACCTAACATCGATGTCCAAAAAATACGTGACCAGGAGATGTGTCGAAATATGTTGACAGCTAGATCTTATCGGATATAAATGTTAACAGATTATAAATGTAAAAATGAATTGGCTTCTAAAAAATTAAATAATATTGGCCGAGAAATTAAAGTTATCCTACCTATACCTGGTAGTTAAGATGCTTGTGTTGTTGGGGCACATGTTTTGAACTATTATCTGTTAATTAATTAAAAACCCTTTAATTAGTAATCAACAACCATATTATTATATAGATTTATTTTTGAGTTTTATAGAATATCTATGTTGATAAAATAATGTAACATTTTTTGGTCCGTTACATTCATTCATTAATTTTGGATCAGTACTTTGCACCTATGCTCTGCTGAGTACTGACACTTGTCGCAGTTGAACCTGGACCAATAAATTTATTTCCAGAGCTGTTATTGGGTTATGCCTAGGAAATTAATACATGTTGTAGCATAAATGTGTACCTTCCCCATCCCAACAATTATATTGTGAAGGAATTATGTATCATAGCCTGCTAACAATAAATCTTGGGTTTGTCGATGCTGGACACATTTCGTCGAGGAATAGTTTGATATTCAAATAAATTCAAATAGGAAATAGTTAGTTCTTTGTTCGATATTTATGTGATCTATAAGAGGTTCGATCTCAAACAAATTATTCGTGTATGTCGAGATATATTGACAATGCATTATTTATTGCAAGATTTGAGAAGCTACTGGAATTGGCCGATTTAGAGGGATTAAATGACGTTGCAACTCTTTCGTTTGATGAGGTTTTGTTCCAATGATTTTTTGACAGTTTTTCTAACAAGACAATTTTCTTTGCATATTCGAAAGAATGATTTATTCTTTCAATAAGATTTTTCATTTTTCTCTATGGAAATTTTCACGATAAAAGTTTAACGAGAGATATTACGTCATTAGACATCCGATAAGTGTTCTAATGTATAGTAATTGAATGTCCATAATTTCATTAGTTACCGAATTATATCTATATTATAAATCAAATCAAGATTAAGTTATTTGGTCATTGGAAACAATTTTTAAGATTTCTTTTCTTACGTAGGAACCCGCAGCAGCTACTCGTGAGTGCGCACTAGGTAAACATTGCTCCATGTGCAGTTGCCCGCAAACCACACAAGAGAGATAAACTGCACTAGGCAAACCCGGTGCGACAGACTAGAACGAGAAAGTGTTGGCGGTAGATACACCCCCGAATGGAACAATTTTTAAAATTTTAATTTCTAGCAGCATGGATAAAGGGGAAAACATAGAGAGAATTATTTGAGAGAAAAAAAAGTTAGAAATTAAAAAACAGAAAAAAAGAAGTATTCTAATTTATGAATAGCTAGTGGATATACACTGACATAGTAGATATGATCAATAAACGTATTTTGTGTAACGATTTAATTATATTTTACATTGTTCGTGCAAGGTTTCTCTTGTGAGTATAAATAAAATAAAGTAATAAACACTCTCCTTCAATTTTAATGGCAAGTTCTATTTAAAGTGGTTATTACAATTGATATTTGAGTAGGCATCCCGTCTTGCGGGACCCTCGTTGTGGACAAGACAATTTGATGAGGATTACTTAAGTAGAAAATTTGTTCCGTGAAGTCACCTAACTATATATTTTTTCCTCCGTGAACATTAGTCTTGTAGAGGAATGAAATGTAGTTATTTACTTGTATTTCACATCGATTGTGAGATGATTGTCTTGTAAGTTTATAAACACTTGAAAAACCTTTTACTTATAAGTTAATTTTAAGCATGAGTTCTACTCCAAGTGAATGGTACATTACTATTTAAAATTTCATTTAAAAATATTCATTCAGTCGAAGTAACCATGAACTTCAAATGTCTAGTTATACGTCCCGACCAGCATGTGATTGTACTGATTGAGTTGTGAAATGTTGTTGGCTTGTTGATCGGCAAGATATAGTTTTCAGTGTTGATGGCTACCATCTCCATTTATATTGTATGCAGGGATAGAAGATTTTGTATGGGAACACTGTTTCTTTGTTTGGAAAAGTGTAACCGTGCACAGATAAAGAGGCTGCAGCTGATATTATGCTTATCACGCATTTTCAGCTCTATCCATTCAATGTTCATGTTCGTGCACAGAAGTTTTGAAACTGACACTTAGTTATCCCATACGGATTAAATTTTAATCTAAATTTAAGTCAAAGTCAATAATTAATTTTAACCTCGTATTTTATGAGATTCACAACTTTTTCAATCACAAATTTCATCATTTTTAACAAAATCTACAAAAAAAAAAAAAAAACTGATTTTAATCTCACCAAATAGAGGTTTAAATTCTTTTGCGCTGGACATCTCAATCACAGTTATGTTACTCCCCTTGTTCCATTTATATTGGATGATTTTGTTTTTCACACAAATTAAAAAAAATTATTTAATGTTATTGAAAAAACAATTTTTGCAAATAATTTTCATAATTTACTCTTATTTAATTATCAACAACCAATAGTAAATAATGTGTTTTTGTCCATGTTTCCAAGAAGAAGTGAGAAATGTGTATGTATTTTGATAATTTCAAGAAAGTAAATTAAACGTAGAATTTCAAAATTAAGTGGAAGGAATTTGTTATAACTAATCAAATTAAATAATGGTATATTTGTAAACGAATAAAACAAATATTTTCTCAATAAAAAAAAATGACTATATAAATGGGATAAGTAAATAAGAAAAACCAGCTTGTATAAATGAGACTCATGGACTACTTCATTTTGGGCAAATTCATCATTATGCTAATAATAATAACTCACACATCCATCCATTAAGCACCAATGAAATAGAAATAAATGTTTTGGAATTACAAACAACAGATTCCGGCCTAATAAAACCGTTATATCAAAAAGTGGCAGCACACTTCATATGACACGTGGTGCAAATATATTCAAGGGTGATACCCACTTTATTGCATGGCCTGAACTCTTATTATTTTATTTGAGTTTAGATTTGAGTTCGACGAGACGAATGTTACATCTCATCTGACGGGGTTCTAAGCATCGATCACTTGGTAGACTAGCTAACAAACTAACTAAAGTTTACACTCTCCGTCGCTAGTGGACTAATCGAGGCCATCAAGGATGGTAGTCGAAGTGATGCACCACCTCTGTAAAAGCACCACATAAAGGTTGAACCATCCGTAGTTGAGGCGAGGTGTCAATGACCTATTGCAATGCTAATCTAAAGCGAACAATCCTAAAACACGAGAAGGCATCATTTTCCTTCACCTCTATCAAGGAATCTTTTGTATAAGATCATATGTGATTGATTGATGTGACTTATCTACAACAGGTGCTTCTCAATCAACTTGTCAAATCACATTTCAAATGTCAAGCCTAGGTTATAAGGTGACTGCTTATCAAAATCATTAATACTCTTGAACCTAGGATTGCAAAAGTAACACCTAGAAGGAGGTGTCTTGATAGATAAGATGAAGCCATGTGTCTTTCATTTAATGGTAACCGCTTTACTATCTTCTACTATAAAATGTTCACATTTAGTATCATTTGAAAGTACTGCAATTTTACATCTTCAATTGTATTATTGCTCACTCTTGTTTTATCTCTATAATCCATTTCCCGTACATATACTTATGGCTCACTTACTCTGTTAAACTCACACTTAGATATTTTATGAGTTGATTGACTTGACCTTCAGAGAGCTTACGGATGTCTTTCGTACAATCAAAGAAGGCCACGCACTTCTAATGATTTATCTAAGTGTAGGATCCTTACGCGTGGACATGAGAAGAGTCGAGATCTGTTGCCAGTCACAGACCACAAAATCGAGGTCAACAGATTTGCATTGTCTGCACCTCAGGGGAGCAGGGAATATGATGTTAGGTCGAGCTCATCTTTATGGTCCCCGAGAAATTTTGGGCCTTACCTTCCTCCGGCCGCCCTTATTGGGTGACCCCTTACAATCTTTCAAATATTAGTCTATAATCATCATTATTTACTTCACGATTAAGCCCTCTCCCTGGGATTTCTTATTACTTTTCACTTAATCACTGAAGAATTAAAAGTTTTCCCTGTTCTTAACTTTTCAAACTTTGCAAATAATCCATGTTATGTGTTATGTTTAAAGTTTCGGGATATTAAATGGCTTGTGTAGCCGCACAATCATTAAGTTGCTTATTGGTACTAGCCGTGCTACTTATGAAGCGATAAGTCGGTAACTTGTAATATTGGCGTTGACTAAGTTGTTTCCTGCTAGTCGTAGAATTCTAAATTGGTTGATATGGGGTACCGATGTGCGTGCTTAAATATGATAGAGCGTTGAGTGAGATTCCTAGTATAGAATTGGACAAGCTATTTAGCATAATGCTACTTTATTCACCGATAATTTAAATTTACTACATTATTTTCTATCCTTTTAAGTTTGACCCTAAACTTTTAAGAATTATAATCTAGCCCCTGAGATCATGGAAAGTTCCACTGTTGACCAAAATTTCAGTTTTACTTTCAATTATACCCCCTTTCTATCGTATCTATGTCATCCCCCTTTCTATCGTATCTATGTCATCCTCCCTTACAAATTTCGTTCATTTCTAATTCCAAGAATTGCAAGCTGTTGAGGACTTTTCCAATTTTCCACTCTCAACGTCATAATATTTTTCCTTCTTTTCCTTATCACTGGTGGGGTAAACGTGCGTTGCACGTTAATTGGATGATGTTAAAAATAATTGTGTAACAAAATAAAGAATAAGCATCGACGCACAAATTATATTTACAAACTCGATATACAAATACAAACTAATTTAAGGACTCTTATGCAATCCATTCACAATATGACAATTTGGATTATATTTTAAAAAATATATATTATCTTCATTCAACTTTGAGAATAGAAAAAATTGTAATAAAAGAAAATGTATCTCACTGTTGAAAAAAAAAATCTCAGTGCGTGGACGAAAACCTCCGTGCGCCCCGGACGATTTTTTTTTATTATCCCCTCCTAGCATTTACCAGTCTCCTTCATCTTCCTTCGAATGAAAAATTGATCTGTCTAATCTAATTCAATCCCATGAATTTTGAACAAAAGATTATAGCCTAAATGAGGTGAAGCAATAGCCAGCAAAAATTGCAATCAAATATGAATAAGAACAAAAAATGACGATTATAATAAGTAAATGAGACAGAAAAAATGGAGAATATAATTGACAGTAAAACAAGAAATGCCCAATCTATGGAAACTTACAACATCACTCCCCGACCAATCCCGAGCTGAGTAAGTCAGCTTAACAAAAGTCTTGCCCCAACTATTATTCACAGAACCATACACAACCGATGTTCTATCTCTATCAAACGAAAATTTCAAGCATATAGAGAGAAGAATGTAGGAGAAAAAAATTCAAAAGATAGAAGAAGAAGAAATGAGAAATCGTCACTGTGGGGGAATGTGGGGAATGAAAGAGTAAAGACGTACGGTTGGTTGAGTGGGAAACTGGAGAAAGAGGACGGAGAGTTGTGTGTGTGGGGGAAATGTTGATGGGCGAAAAAAAATTGAATTATGTCGACGATGGGAAATCGCGACACGTGACGCCCAATTCTTTGGCTCTTTTATATTGTAGTGAAATGTTTTATCTTTCCTAGAAATTCTAAAATATATTCTCTAAACTGTGATCGTCAGTGATAGTTGCAAATCTAAGTTAGAATATTAGGACAAATTTTATTTTTAAAAAATAGTGAATGATCATAATATTTACTTCCAAACCCCTATCCAAAGTATATTTTTATTTTTAGGCGAGTGTTTAAACGTTTTTTATTTGATCGGAGTATCGTAAGTGTTAAATTCCCTTTTTATCTAAAGAACGAAAATGTCAAAAGAAACTATCCATAAGGAATATTTCTATAAATAATTGACAGGGAATATTCTGTAGTTTTCAAAACGTGATCAGAGGCGAGCAACTTGAATGCATTATACAGGGGATTTAGGGGGGGACAATTTTTTATTTTTTTTACTTGAAAGAGGGAGAAACATGGGTGTGTGACGCCAAGGTATCGCGATTCAATGATTTAAGGTTCGATAGATCGTGATTTGTTTGACAATCTTACCATATATCCTCACATAATTGTCGAAACTTCTATGTGGAATCCGTGTGTTAAGCATGTTAAAAATTTTATAGTCTTCATTGTATTAACTCCTTTCTTAATCTAAAGAAAAATAAAGGTCGATTGGCACAAAAGCCCTGCCTATTCGACATATTGCCCAAAACCTCACCACCTATTGGAATTAGCCACAAGAGGTCCATGTTTGAAATCTTAAGTGCGGAATGCCTCCGTCGTCCATTTTTTTAATAAAAGTTTGCGAAATGACAAATATACATTCTTATTTAAAAAAAAAAGAGAGAGAGAGAGAGAGAGAAATAATTACAATTATAATCCCAAAAATTTCAAAAAAGTACAAATGAATCCCAGATAAATAATTAAAAAAATCAAAACATAAAAAAGTTCATCTTCCTCCTTTCTCGCCTCCCACCACCACCATTCATCGCCGCCACCATTATGAACCCATAAATCAAGATCAAAAACCTAAAATGCAAAGCTTATTTCCTCTTAAACTTACCCTTAAACAAAGATCGCCACATAATTCATCTGAAGAATATAAAACAATTAGGGTGCGTTTGATTGCGAACATGGAATTTGTATGAAAGAAAATAAATTATAGGTAATTCAATTGTCTAGAACTTATTTTTATGGAAATTATTAATTAAATGTGCTTGATTGATTTAGTATTCAACCTAAAAAATATTATATTTATCAATTTTTTATTGGTGAATAGATGAGAGAGAGGGGATACATAAGAGAAAGAAAGAAATAATGAATTCTTTGAAAAATAAAATCCTACTCTACTTAAAGAAAATATTTTCCTTAATGTTGAAAAAAATTGTGTTACATGACCAAAAGTAGGAAAATGTTTTCCATGAAAAAAGTCAATCAAACAATACAAAAATAGGAATTTGGGTGGAAAAATACATTTTTTTATGAAAAATATTGACAATCAAACGCATCATTAAAAAAACAGCCGACTGTTTTATTGTCCTCATTCATTAGATTAAGACAATATATATTTTTTAATTTGTACTTATTTTAAAAAAATAAATTATTCTAATATATTTGATAAACTAAAGATTTTATTATTTGTCATATTTATTAGATAATTTTAGTTGCAATTTTATATTAGAACTAATGAAATTTCGTGAAAATTTTCATTTGAAGTATTAAATTATATATATAAAAAAAATTTAAAAAGGGCAAGGCGGGCGGGGTACTCGTTACCCGTCCTCGTCCCCGCCCTGGGGCAAAATTACCCACCCCAACCACGCTCCGAATATCCGATTAAGCGGGTAATCCCTCACCTTGTTCGGGGCGGAGCATCGCAAGTATCGGGTTTGTTGAATTTTTTTGACATCCCTACAGGTGACGGCGTTGTCTCTAGTCGAGTGAGCTGTGTAATTTCTAGAACCACAAAAGTAGACTTGCTTACTACAGATGGCATTTTACTAGTTACGTTGACTAATACATGAATTCATAGAGATCGTGTGCATTGTGCTCAATAATGAAGTTGTAGGTATAGTTTGCTAGAATTTTATAAAACTTTAAATTTCAAAAATTTGAAAATCTAATTACTTTATCGTCAAGATACTCTGGTCAAATCATCGAGAGAATTATTAAATGCGGAATATACCTTGATTCATTGGAATGATTCTTTAATACCAGTGCTTGTTCTCGATTCTTGATTTTTTGTTGATTGTTGGTTTTGGATCTTTTTCTTTAATATACATTCTTTTGTTATTCTTGTATTGATGTGACGATATATATAATTTGAATCACATATGAATTGGAGACCATAACATAAATATATATATATATAAGTATTTCCAATTGATTCGATCTCTACACATAATTAGGTAAATACTCTATTTAGATACTCAAAGTCCAAAACTTTAATTATTTATCATACCACTTTAATCGTGTTTAACCTTAAAACAACATTTATACAAATTAATTACATACGTAGGCTCACGTAACAAATTAAAATTCGGCATTATTGATCTTGTAGGGAGGATTATCAAGAGTAGAAGATGGATTGGGAGGTGAGAATATCAGATCCTTGTTTGGTCCATATTATTTTCAAAATATATTTTTCTCTTTTTTATTTTCAACTATACATTCTTTAATAAAATAATATTAACCATATATTCTCTATCAAATCACTATTTCAAAATGCATTATGACAAAAAAAAATGGGGTCGAACGGGCTCTAAATTAAATACCACGTTCATGTCAATCCAGAGGCCATCAACAGGGAGAATTTCATGCGATTTTTTGATGGAGATTGTGTGCATTATTCTCATTAGTAGCTATGGAAGCTCTTCCAAATCTTATCTATTTTTGGGCTTGGTTTTCCTCGCCCAATCCCAGTCCCACCCCCCATCTCTGCTGGGTCTCCATTGGGCTCCTCTCTTTAGCCCACTTAATCTTCTACATGTCGACAATGGCGGCGGCAAAAAAAACGGCTTAGCCGAGCCGAGCCGATCCATGAAACCATTTGACTTGGCTCGGCTTATGAATAGTAACCACCAAAGTGCCTCTTTTATTTATGTAGGAAAATGGACAACATTGAAATTCTGCAATAAATGTCTCAAATAGGGACGTTTTGTGTTAATATCAGTAGATGTGAGGATTTTGCTCGGAATGTCTAATAGATAGGAGAGTTATGCCGTAATCAGCCAAAAATAAATTGTCGAACTTTATTATTCGGTTTAAATTTTACTTAACCGCGGAAGATTAGCCAAACGCGTTCTTAAAATATTCTCTCAAAAAAATTGACGCTACAAAAAGCTCTCTCCCCGCGTCAGAACTAGATGCTTAATTTCGGTTCTGCCTGATCCCAACGCTAACGGGTCTTCGATGGAGGTGAACTTGGAGAATAACACTTCTGAATTACCATCGGATTCATCAGCTGGAGTGCCAAAAGATCGCAGACGGGAGGCTCTGGGTAACCTCTGCGTTCTTCCTGATGAAATATTGTGTGCAATATTAATATCTCTCACGCCGCTCGATGTCGCTCGCCTCTCTTGCGTTAGCAGGTTTACTTTTTCATTTTAATTATTCATTTTCTTTTGGTCTTCTCGATTCATTTTAGTGTTCTAGTTCTGATTGCCATGGAAATTATGAAACGTGGAAGAGATGAGCTATATTGGGTTAGAATTATCTGATTTTTTTATTTTTTTGGCGCATGAAATTGATCTGGAATACATTTAATTAGTTTATGCTTTTCTTTTGGGTGAAAAACTGATTAGATACTGAAAATTACCCATGACTAATATGGAATTTCAACAAGAAATGGAAACATAATAATAAAGAGTTAGAAAGAGAAAAACCAAGCTTCAGGTGTGGTACGCTAGTACTTAGTATGGTTCACCTCCACTGGATCCACGTGCATATGCTTAAGATTCTTACACTCGATAAGAAACCCATGGTGAGGAAAATGAAAGTAAATCCATGAAACTTGTTGGAATTTTCTACCAAACTCATTTATTTGATTTCTTGAAAATGATGATTTTCAAACAAATATTTTTCCTTAGCTTCCAAAAACAAAACGTTTTTTTATGCTTAATATGACTGTTCCTTTTATGCAATTCTCCATTTGCTTAGTAGTTCTCGCGTGCAGCGTGTTGTATATATTGTGCAATGAGGAGCCTCTCTGGATGAGTCTCTGCCTGAACAATGTAAATCGTCATATTGAGTACAAAGGCTCATGGAAGAAAACTGCTTTGCATCAGTATGCTTTTAGAATCCCTTTTTCTATGCTAATTCATGATTAATTAACATTTGAAAGAAGCTGATCATATCATGTGTTCACTTTTGGTCTTAGACTGGATTTGCCCAGTCAATATCATGAAGCCTGCAAAAGACCATTGCACTTTGATGGTGAGTAACTTAATAATTAGTGTTTTTGGACTATGCTCAAGGTGTACCTACTTATTTTGATCTGGATGATACTGTCACCCCATGCAGGATTCAATTCCTTGTTTCTATATAGGAGGTTATATCGTTGCTATACCTCGTTAAATGGATTCTCTTTTGATAGAGGGACTGTAGAAAGAAAAGAGAACATCAATTTAGAAGAGTTTCAGAGAGAGTATGACGGTCGGAAGCCGGTATGTCAGTCCTTCCATTATGACCAATTATTGAATGGGAAGTATTTTAGAAAAATACTAATTATTTCTCATGAGAAGATGTGGATCATTTTGATTGCATCAGACAATATTTCATTTATTTTTACTTTCACACAATCCACATGAATAATTTTTCAATGTCTTGTAAAACAGCTATGCGTACATTTCATAAATATTTCTCATTTTCATTTCAATCCTATTTTCAATTATGGTTATTTAACAACAAAGAAAAATGAAATAACAAGGAAACATCCCACAGAAAATTTTCTGATTATCACTCTGTGATCATTTGTTTACTTGATTATTTATAGAGGGGTTTACTTCATTCACATATTGCTATTAAATCTGTCACAGGTTTTGATCAGTGGCTTGGCTGATAATTGGCCAGCAAGAAAATCATGGACAACTGAACAGTTATTAGCGAAGTATGGAGAGGAAAAATTCAGATTATCACAGAGGAGTTCTCAGAAAATAACTATGAAGTTTAAGGATTATTTGTCATACATGCAAATTCAGCACGATGAGGATCCTCTATACATTTTTGATGAGAAGGTGTGTTGCTTGAACTATCTATTCAGACAACAGTTCGAATTTTTATTGTGTTGAAGAACTTTGGAAGTTCTATTGTTACAGTTTGGGGATTCTGCACCTGACCTATTGAAGGATTATAGCGTTCCCCATCTATTTCAAGAAGACTATTTTGACATATTGGATAGCGAGAAACGACCACCTTTCCGATGGCTCATAATTGGACCTGAGAGGTCTGGTGCCTCTTGGCATGTTGATCCAGCTCTTACTAGTGCTTGGAATACTCTCATTTCTGGCCGTAAAAGGTAAAGCTCAATCTGAGTGATATATCTTCTTGTTATCCAATGCTTCTATACTTCTGAACGCATTATATTGGTAGTGTTTAAAAAGGCAGAATTGGGTACAGAGGCCTGTAAGCTTCAAGACACTTTGCTGCAAACAAACAAACAAGTCAAGAAAATATAAAAATACAAAAATAAGCATATAATAAGCTCTAAACAAACTTTACAACTCACAACACTATATAACAATTTATGTATAACTTGCAAACAAACACAAAATAATATAATAAAATAGCAAATGGAAGAGAAGACTAGCAAACGAAATGCTTTATGTCTGCATGGGAAAATAAATTTATTACTGATTCATTAAAATCAAATTTCTGGTTTAAAAAAAAAAAAATTCTGTTTTCATCTTAAATATTCTTATAAGTAGTTTGATAATCATTAATCAATTAATCCTTCACTGGGAAGTAAAAGATATTACAAAGCAAACTTTAGTCGTTTATGGCACTCGGTGCTCAACAAAACTTATAGTGACGTTATTGAGTGTTTCTTGTTATCACTTATTTTATTCTCATTTACAGCTTCTTTATGATTAACCTAACAGAAGTTGGACTTTCAAAGCTGGTTTGAGAGAATAAAAAAGTGGGTTTTTAACATTAGTGGGTTCCAGCCATTATTACTAAGGAAAAATCTGAGGCGTGCACCCTAAGGCTTATGCCTCAATCAGCAGAGGAGTAAGCCTCATGAAGCTGCTTAAATATTAACACCTCAAGGTTTTTTGTCTGCGTCTCAATGTGAGGCGCGTCCTATTATCGCCTTTTTTAACCATGTATATTGGTGATGTTTGGAAAAAAAATATAATTATCCTCATGAGATAAGTTTATCAAAATGTGTTTGGCATCAATGAGTCCAAGTCTAAAGTCACTATAGAATCCGAATTTATGAAAGTTCTTGTGCACCTTAATCATGCTAGGCTTTCGCCAGTTCAAGGTTTCTGACCGGTCGCCGGCATAGGGACGACGCCGGTGAAATCCGAATATGGAGGTTTTAGGGGTGGATTTGGGTCATTGGGTGGTGGATTCTCCATAGCGCTATTTTTGCCAGGGCAATTAGAGAGAATTTTTTTTAATAAAATCATATCACAAAATAGAGTTAAAGTAATCGTTATGTAAAACATGCACCTTATAATTGTTTGCCTATTACATGGAATAGAAATGATCTCCTACCCAAATTGCGTAGGGTAAAACATGTCCCCTACATGTTTGGGTAGGATAAAACATGCCCCCTTCAGGTCAACGGTGGACAAGATAACTTCTACTCACCATGGGTAGGAGATCATTTCTGTTACATGGAATCCCTTTAAAAAAATTTTCATTTTTAAATTAAGTTTTGCTATTTTTAGACCGGGGTTGACACCTCGGTGTACAGTCCCTTACAATGGGGGGACTACGTCTAATAAAAAAATCGCGGGTCCCCCCTATTGTGAGGGGGCATATACACCGAGGTGTTAACCTCAATGTACACATAGCAAAATTTTGAACTGGCGAAATAACACTTTACCGTTTTGGAATTTGGATATGTGAAATTGAGTCTCACAATTTGGTAGATGTGATACATTTTGGAATTGAAAAGGCCACGGGTGGATTCAGAATGTGGCACAAGCTTTCAATTAACATAGAACGATGAAAGATATATAACAATTTGACCGTGAACTTGTTTTGGAAAATTCTGCAAGTTGTTTCAACTACTGAGGTATCTTTTAGGCCAGCGCTTTCTTGCAAAATCAGTCCCAGTGTGCGGACACCTTTTTTGAATGTGTATTAGAGGGGGTTATCTGGGATGTGTAGTAGGAGAAGGTTGAAAGAAACTTTTATCAGGAAAAATAAAAGCTGTCAACCTTATGGACTATTTTTTGGCATTGGCATTTCAACCTTTTTAAAGTAATTAATCTTCTCATTTGAGTCCATTTTTCTGTCAAGATTGGGCATATCTTTTATAGCATTGAGAAAATCAATTTTTGCGATATATATGTATATATATATATTTTTTTTAAAAAAGTTCTCTGCCTATGTATTCCATTTCATGGAACACAGCATTATGTTATATCGGACTTCTTATTTTTGTAACTAAGAATAATGGCCTACATGCGACATCTTTAAGTTACTGTATCTCACCACCAATTATGAACAACCAATAAAATTGATATCTTCTATATTTGAGCCTCTTCATTTACCAAACCATGTACAGTGCGAACTTGTTGGACTGAGTGTTCCTATTTACACAAGTAACAAATGCATATAAAGTAAGAATCTCATTCAAATATTTAATTTATTACATAAAGGAATGTCTCCTTTCAATTCATTCCTGAAAGTGCAAACCTGAAAAGTAGTAAAGTACTACCTAGAACTTTCTATCTAGAGCCTAGTAATATCACGTGTTATACATCGTGATTTTTCAATAGGTGGGCGTTGTATCCTCCAGGGAGAGTTCCTTCAGGAGTGACAGTACATGTAAATGAAGAAGATGGCGATGTCAATATTGATGGTCCATCATCATTGCAGGTACAAAATATAGAGAATAAATATATTCAGTTACTGAGATTGTTTCCTGTTTTTAAATATTTCTTTGCATCCTCATTTCGTTTTAGTGGTGGCTGGATTTTTATCCCCTTCTCCCTGATGCTGAGAAGCCTATAGAGTGCACCCAGCTTCCTGGTGAGACAATATTTGTTCCAAGTGGGTGGTGGCATTGTGTACTAAATCTGGAGACAACTATAGCCGTGACACAAAATTTTGTGAACTCAAAAAACTTTGAGTTTGTATGTCTTGACATGTCCCCTGGTTATCGTCATAAAGGAGTATGCCGTGCTGGGGTTCTTGCCCTTGATGAGGGAAGTTTTGAAGATCTTAACAAGAATGTGTTATGCTTGGATAGTAAATTGAGCTCCTCTGACCAGACCAGGAAAGAGAAGCGGCTCAGGATGTGCCAACCCGAGGATTCAAAAAATGAGAATGATACAAATAGTTTGTCTAAATATCATGGTCTGGGTAGTCTGGAATTTTATTATGATATAAATTTCTTAGCTATGTTTCTGGATAAAGAGAGGGACCACTACAATTCTTTATGGGCCTCAGGCAACTGCATTGGACAGCGAGAAATGAGAGAATGGTTATGGAAGCTCTGGCTTGGAAGACCAGGGCTCAGAGACCTAATATGGAAGGTAGGACTTATTTTTGGTCAATTCTTTACAACTGGATTTTGTAAGTGTTTACCTTTTGCTGGACTTAATTAACAAAATAAATGTGATAAACGATTGGGCTTAGATTTAGATCAAATGTCTTGGAGACCTCTACATCACAGAATCTATGAGATTCAGTTTTCGAATACAATATTAGTCCTAATTATCTCGGTGTGTCCATTGTCAAAACAATATGTCCGGGATTTTATTTTTCAGTTGGGTTTGGTTGCCGAAAACTGGTCTTTTATGCTTGAAGTTTGTTTTATCACGACGTTTAAAGAAATACCATAATTCATGACTATCGTTTTAGATTGGGTTAGATCCATAATGGTAATCATATTTGTGATTATAGTTTACCTACAACGGTGTTTGTCCGTGTAACTCAATAATAACTTCTAGCATCTAATGTCACTGCACTCTGGAAATGGTCCAGGGAGCCTGTATTGCACTAAATGCTGGAAACTGGTTCGAACGAGTGGGAGAAATTTGTGCCTTTCATGGGTTGCCCTCACCTCTGCATGATGAGAAACTTCCTGTTGGCATGGGTAGCAATCCTGTAAGTTTTATGCTAAAAATTCTGCTTTGAAATTTCATTTCTTGATGAATAAATATATTTCTGTGGACATTTTAACTTTTGATGTCCAACTTTGCTTAAAGGGAAAGCATAGGACCTTGTTCTATCATATTGGAGTATATACCAAAATATATTTGGCAACAAAAACATTTGTTTTGTATTTATTTATTTAGTATTAATACTATTCCTATCATGTTTCTTAGGGGTTTGTGGTGTAGATGAGTAATAATCTTTAACTAATATAAGCACATAATATTTGGACAGGTTTATCTCGTTGCGGATTACGCAATAAAAATATTTGTTGAAGATGGACTGGAAGCTTCTCTTTATGGTTTGGGGACTGAGGCAAATGTCACTTCTCTCTAGTTTAGCCTGTAGACTATTTTTTTTTATCTACTTTTCCCTAATTATCATCTCGAATTTACTCTTTTCCAGCTTGAATTCTATAGCCTTCTACACAAAGTGAACTCCCCTTTGAAGAATTACATTCCTGGCATTTTGGCAAGTGGGATTCTCCTTTTTGAAAATGGATTGTATACAGTATTCCCTTGGGATGGCAAGGGCATACCCGAGGTGATTGCCAACTGCAATTTCATATCAACGAAACACAAAAAAATTGATTATCCATTTGGTGTATGGAACAAGAAGCAATTTGAATGTCAAAACGCTGGTATGTTACCATGCGAATCAGGAAATTCTGGAAAATGCTCTCTAATATGGCCGTATATTGTGACAAAAAGATGCAGTGGGGAATTATATGCTGAGCTGTATGTATTTACTTTTAAGCATTTGATATTATTGTTTTAAAATGTATAGCCTGTGTTTTGGGCTCAAAGCAGCTGGTATGCAATTTTCAGCTGACTCTGATGCTGCTTTGATTTGTAGAAGAGATACACTCCCGTGGGAAGATACTTTAAATTTGGCTTCTTTCCTGGGAGAGAAGCTGCGTAACCTTCACCTCGTGCCTTGTCCATCTTCCAATGCTTCATTACTTACAGTTGGAGAGCAGATAGAGCTGCCCCATGATAATAGGTTTATGGAGATTGCTGCAGATAAGATTCACATTACAGCAGAATGGAATTTATTTATCAGCACTCTCAACAGGAAAAGGAAGGATCTCTCAGACCGCCTAACTAAATGGTATGAAAAGTTTGCTATTATCAATTTGTTGATTTCTGGTGTTGCTTTATCGTGTCTCTTTAAGTTGACGAGTGATTCTCCTCAGTTGATTACAAGAAGTTAATACCAATGTTATGAAACCCCCCCCCCCCCCCCCGGGGGGG
>CAIGRP010064733.1:0-29709 GCA_903798385.1 Fraxinus cuspidata | reverse complement strand
ATGTTTAGTTTCTTTTTTTTTTTTTTTTATTGTAAGTTTTTTTGCTTGCGCTCAATGAATGCCCCGTTTGTTAGTTTATCTAATTATCCGTTTGTTAGTGAAATGAATTATTTAGCTTTGGCTTTAGAAATTCTTCAAATATGAATTTAGCAGTGAAGAAATAGAGAGAAAAGGGTTTCAAACATAGAAGAATCTTTACAATTTCTAAATTTTTTTTGGACATTTTGGAGAAGTTAAAATCGCGAGCAACGGTGGAATTTTTAGGTCTAAGATCACAGTTTACGTGTTGAATCCTTATAGCTTTTGGAGGTCTAATATTCGATTTTGTTCGTTGTATATGATACTTTAATGAAATTAATAAGTGGGTTATTTTCTTTTTTCTTTTTTTCCTGCACTATATTTCATTTTGTATGATTTTGACGGTTGAATGTGATTGGAAAGATGAGAATGTCATTGAAATTAGTATTTTAGATGGAGGATTTTTTGGACTTCAAGATTTGGACAATTTCGAAGTTTAATGAACCTAAATATGCTAACAGGTTTACAATTTGCTAACCAAAAGTTAAAAATCATTTGGTTTGAATTTTAGGAAGTGACTAGATTCCAATGTTAAATTATTTTCAAATGCATTTGCTCTCTGAACCGAGCTCTTTGAACCAAATAACCATAACAGCTGATGTGTCATTGTTCTTGTCAAATTGGCTGTGCCAATCTGGAATAACATAAATTTTGTTGTCTTTGTTGTTGATGTTCCTAAATGAATTGCTGGAAACATTTTTTACTTGTACGAATCGGTTCTTATTGGAAGCTGTCTAACAAATTATTTAAACTGCATAAATGAAAATTGAAACGTAAATAAAATTGAACTATGATTTCCTTCAAAATTTCATGTTTCAATTTTTTTTCCCTCTTTAGAATCTTTTGTACTTTTCAAGTATATAAACTGGTTGCTCTCTTACGTAAGACTACAATGAGCCTTCAATGTGCCTCTGGTAAGTTTTTGGGTTCATAATAAAGCTGGGGATATCTATTTATCTAAGATATTTGGTCTTGTGCGTTCTGCAGGGGAAACCTAATGTAAGTAAGTGTTTTGTAAATGATTAAATTTCTAAAAAGAAAAGACCTATTAACAAAGCATCTTTGTTTAATGTGTTCCTTTTGATGGTTCTTTCTTGTTTTTGATTTTTGTATTTGTCTTGGTACTGTTTGACCTTGACCTTTGGGTTTGTATTTCAGCATGAAACAGGTTTGTGCAAGAACTGGGTGCAAGAATATGCTCAAAAAATGAACCTTGCTGTCCCAATATATGATTGCCACAAGGACGAGAGACAAGGCAGTACGTTCACATTTTATTGTACCCTTGAAATTGGGGGAATCAAGTATATAGGAGGATCGGCAAACACAAAGAAGGAAGCTGAGATTAAAGCTGCGAGAACCGCTTTATTAGCCGTTCAGTCTGCTGCATCTGGCTCCGAAGATCAAGTCGGGAAATCTGTTTACACTGTTCTTCCATACAAAAAGAAGGCAACGGATCTTGGAATCAGCACCCAGGAGACTGCAGCAGCCCTCAAACCAGTGAAAAGTCGTTTAAAAAAGCAGCAGCGGAAGAAGAGGCGTGGTGTGAAGTGGGGTAAATGTGCTAGAGGAAAGATGGCAGGTGGTATGGAGGCAAAAATGAATGGTCCAGAAGTAGAAATGGGTTCAAGTGATTCTATCAGCTCTGAAAGTAAGATGGCTAATAATTTGGAGGTCCGTATGGATGGTCAAGAAGGAGAGGAGACATGCTTAACTGATGCTGGACCTAAACCAACTGTAGTTGCGGCAAATACATGCAATGGGGGATCTTCTAATGGAAATCGGGAAAATGGTTTATCAACATAGTAGAGACATGGGATTGACTTCTCTAAGTATCCAAGAGACTTGTGATGCAGCTCATCACTCAGCAGACTGAAGAGGCGGATTTAATGCTTTGGTTAAGGAACTGAAACGTCGCTTGGAACACCAATGAAGGCATTTTCACCATCATTAGTTGTTGTAGATGACCGGCTTAAACTAGGTTATTCGGGGGATAGCCTTATGACTGGGACAATATTTACTTGCAACTATAGAACGAGGCCTAGCATGGATGAGTAAATATACTTGCCTGCTGCATTTTCTGTTTTGAATTTAAACTAATATTTTGACTGGAAGCAAGTTCAGTGCGAGTATGTTACAGTTCTTGTCTCCTCTTGGCCTCGCCCCGAGATCTTGATCTCACTTTAGCAAGGAGCCTCACCCCACTGTAATTCATTTGTCCTAATTATAGTCAAAAGTTCCGAGACCTTCAAGTGTCCAATCATATCTGGTCCTATTGATTTTCATTCCTTGTTCAAGTACGCTTTTCATTAGTAATGTGTAATGTTAAGCATCATTCTCTCCATATGTTTTCTGACTTGAGCATCGGACAGATACGAGAACAAATCTCCCAATTTTTTTTTTTGCAGAAAATTCGAAGTCCTCTTCGAGGTCATCCCTGTCTTTTGAACTCAAGATCGAGTATCTTTAGATATGATTTTTGGTAGCATCAATTATGAACCCAATCTGTTCAGTTGAACTAAACACGATGAGCAGTTTCAAAATGGCTGGTACGACGTCTATCGCCAAGTCATTTTTTTGCTGCGAGATTTAAGCCACGCTTGACCTTGATGAAACTTGAACACATTGTATGTGACGGACTCAATGACAAAATCTCGCCTTGTACTCGGACTTATTTATATGATTTTCCTTAACTGATCTTTGTATTGAGTACTGCTAGCATTACGCATTCTGAAACGCAATGAATCCTTCACATGCTTGAAGCCCCGACAGTCTTTTAAAAGTCATAATGCGTGACAATACATAGAGACGAAGCTATGAGCTACGTGAGGTATATGCATTAAAAATGCGTTTTCTTATTTTAATATTATTTTAATTTTTAATCAATCAAAAAATCCTTTAAAAATTAAAAGTAATGCACATCAAACATCTAAAATATATTTATGGAAACTTTAAAAACATAAATTTCAAATGTAAATCAACCTTTAAATTTAACTTTAAAAAATTAAATATATTAGCGCGCAAATTGCGCCTAGACACGTCTTTTAGAACACTGAGCCCCAAGGTAGGGAAGAACAAATGTCAACCGACACACAAACCTTGCAGAAAGATGTACAAATTACAATGTCGAAACTTATCATATAGGAAAACAGGGAATGATTTGCAAGAAATGCTAGAAGAGATCTGAACTTGGATAAGAATACACAGCATCATGTTTTGAAAGAAAGACTAACATGTTGCCATACAAGTAAACTCGTCAAAATTGAACGAAAATATGAAATATATCGGACAGTCATTTCTATACGACAAGACGAGACATACGACATAATTTTGAAACGTTATGAGATGAGGCAAGCAACAGGCGATATGCTCTTCACTTGAGGCTCATCAATTTATTGAAATACACACAAACCTCCTTTTATTTATAATTTGTGATCAGCTGCATTCACCTCAAGTTTATACAAGTCAACTGATTTCTTGACATTACATACATACATACCTCATTTTCAGGCAATCAAATCATTATTGTAGAAGAAAAATAAAAATAAATTAGCAAATAATAAAAGAGCAACAGTAAACTGGCTATTCCTGATAAAAATATTGAGGGTACAGTAAGCAAAAATCAATCCCATCTCAGTAGGAAAATAAAACAATCACTATGACGTCTGAACGAAGTATCGAGACCATAGACAACCAAAAACTTGCTGTTACAGGGAAACATTCCATTGCTTTAGCTCCACACTACTATCCCTAAACCCGGTTCAACAGAAACAGAATATTATCTCCTTAAAAGATTCGCTGAGGCTTCCCCATTGTACTTTTTAAGTACAAGCACCTCACCTGATTTTACAAACAAAACAATTAAAATTTCAAATAACTTTTATTTTGCACATGCAACTTTTATGAAATATTTGAATTCACAAACAACAAAAGCAACCAAGAAAAAAACACGACACCATCTTCGCAACATTGATGCATTGAACTATTGACATGACTCATAAGTACTATTATTGCACCAAGTTAAACCAGAACACAGTACGAAAGATGCAATTTATGACAGATTAATGGATTCGTAGCATTCCCAACAAATTATATTAAGTTACAAATTCACCAAAAATTCAATTTGAAGACGTACTTTTTGACAAGACTTCTATCTAGAAATATTTAAAGAGTATCATGTAACTTAAGATGTGATAAGGATATGTTAGTATTGTGAGCTGAATACTAATTATATGTATACACCACATAGAAAAAGTACGAAACATGCACGACCAACATAAACAAACTATATGCTCAACCTTTGGAAATAGAGAAAATAGAGATAAATGAACTCACATTCTGCCAGTTTTTCTTCAACAGTGAAACTAGAAAGTTGACACTCATTTGCACATTCTGAAAGATCTGCTTTTCCTCCATAGCACAGTTTCCAACAGCAACTCCCATGCAAAGCACCTTCTTCAGTTGGAATTTCACTGTGGCCTTGGTTTCATTGACCTTAGATTCAAGAGATTCCTGGTGACTAACAAGAGTTGGGAACTTACCTGTGCCAAAATATAAGACATTTTAGTTAAAAAAATGGAAACCTAATCTATTCTAATATCACAATTATTGTCATAAAGCAAGAAAGGTTAGGGTTGCATTTGCTCCATGACACGCAAAAAAATGTTTACAAGACAAGCTCAAAGTACATTAGGTTATCAATGCAAACAAATTAGCTCAATTGAGCACTATAATCCAACTTTTTTCCCCTCCAGTCAACCCAATAATGAAATTGAGAAAATTAGCTACATTCACATAGCTGTACACGAAACCTGCAGTTCTCAGTCAGAATCACCATCTCAAGTTCCAATTTAACAAGTTCTCTACAACAAAACAGACCATAATATGAAGTATTCTATAGTGTTAACGCATCAAGTACACATGCCTGCTTTGTTAAGACCAGGTCCTAAGAGACGGGGAATCTGCTTGATAACAGCTTCGGAGGCTAAGAAAGCATGATATCTTTTAGCAAGCTTCTTAACCAGTTTCTTGTTTTTGTTCAACTTCTTTAAAGCCTCTACATCCATGGATTCGAGACCAATTTTTTCGGCCTGCAGATATAATGGAAGATAAAATGAATGAAATATACACCACTAAGAAAGATGAACATCAATTTCAGAGTGAGAAGTAGAAACAGCACAATTGACAATGTTGTGTGATGAAACCACGTGGGATCATATGCAAGGAAAATTTCTTCACACGGCGGGCTTCCCATGTGGACCTGCGACTGAATAACTATTTGGACTTCACATATCAAGACCATATCCAGTATGACTTTCAAATTTTACCTAAAAGAACTTAGATCATGAATCCGGTGGTCTAATGCACATTTTGCACTGGTGCGCGTTATGGTTTCCAGAAGAAGTAAATGAAAAAACAACAAAAGAGGGAATTGAGTCTCTAGAAAAAACACAGCAAAAATGTTGCCATTTTTGGTTATACACGCCAATAGTCATACAAAATGAAATAAGAAATAACAACCACAACAAAGCCATGTGGTCCATGACTTTTTTTTTCAGCACAGATTTGACTAACATGTAGTTACATATTGCACGTTACTATTTCTTACAATGCTAACAGGAAATGCAGCTATACCTCCTCAACATGCTGAGCATCACCAAGCATGCAAATCTTCATCTTGGGACGAGGAATGTGAGGCAACTTCACGGAGCCACTAAAACGCTTATCCTTCTGTGGATCATAGTTTTTCAGCCCAATCTGGAGCTCAATTGTCTCAACAAAGTTACGCTTCTTCTCCTTGACATCAGTAGTGATTACTGAGATAGCTTCCCGAAGGGCCTCACTCTGCAGCTTACTGCAAAATGAATCATAATTATTCAAATTAAAACCAGAATCCGGAAAAGCAAAGAAAATGTAAAGGTTACCGTAAAATAAACAAGATAAATGATTTTTTTCTTCTTACCTCATGGCCGGAGATTGTTTTTTCTTCCCGCTTCACTAGTGCTCATCAACAAACAACCCAATAAGAAAAGACAGCATTATAATAACCACGTCAATGAATACATACACAAAATAGATAAGCAGAGATTATGCATAAGAACAAGAAGAAGATAGAAAAGTCACAGATAGAGAAAATAAGATGAGAACCTGTGTTCGGGTTTGGAAGACGATCGACTACTGATGGTGAAGATACCCTTAAATGCGAAAAACCCTAGAACGTGAGAAGGGCTTGGATCCACAACTTGGGCCGGCTTCATTTGGGTTATAATTGGGTCGGGTCGGGTATTTCGTCCTTCATTGTTAATCTCGATCTTGTTTAGTTGCCCTTTGTTCTCAAACTTTAGTATTTTGGAAAATACACGTTGGGATCCTCATCCTTTGGAAAGTAGAACAGTTGGATTCCTATTCAATTTTTTGAAACATCTAAGTCCCCAAACTCTCACAAATAAACAGAGAAGTTCAATTAAGTGAGAGAGTTGCCAAATATCCTACAATTATGTAAGGCCTCTAAAATCTAGACTTGTTACCGGGAGGGAGCTGAAAGCAGCTACTGTTTTCTACGATGGAGTGAAACGTGATTCTGAAGTATAAAATTATTATTTATTTATTTTTTGAATGCTTGGAATTGTTTTTAGTGAAGTTAGAAGAAAGATCATTGCCGAAGAATTAAGCACTAAGATCGCAAGAAGAAAGTTAGCAAAGATGCTAAATCGACAAGGCATATTCAAAAATATTCAAGGGTTCTTCACATTTAATCATTAATTTGTGGTCAAGAAAAAGCAATGTCATTCTTAAAATCCACCATTCACTAGTAATTTAATAGGGATGGATTTCTATAGTGAAATTATGTGTTAATTATGTCGGTGATCACTGGAGTTTTGAATAATTGCGCCGATAACCATCAAAGTTATTTTTATACGGGAATAATCACTCAAGTTTCTATTTGTTACACTAATGGTCACTCGATAAAAAAAAAATTTAACATTAAAATTTACATGACACCATTAACATCAATAAGTTGAAGAACTAGAAAAGAGTTCCACCCAACATCAAAATTCCCAAACATCTCACAGGAGATAACTGTCATAATGAAAAAACTACATTAGCAAGTTCAACTGCTTTTATAGTTTAAAGAAATCACAAGAGTGGCCAGCATGGTCCAACGAGTTATTAATGATTCGAAGATCAAAACAAGAATTATCTTTTAAATCTGGGATGAAGACAAGCAAGCAGACTGATAGCTGAGAATGCTCTTCATTCAGATTGCCTCTGTCCCAGAACTGGAATATCTTCGTATCGCTTCTGCATTTCAACAGTGATGAGAGTTAGTTAGAAACCAAGTTCATTAATGTTCTATTGAACAAAGGACCTGACTTATAGCATACATATAGCCCCTGTTTGGTATACATTATTTTTTTCATTCTCATTTTCAACCACACATTCTTTCGTAAAATAATATTTTCTATCACATCAATAACTTTTCCTTCTTTTTCAACCACACATTCTCCATCAATCTACTATTTCAGAATACCTTCTTCCAAAATAATGTGGCTCAAACACACCCAAAAAAGCATTTAGCATGACAAAAGTTAATTTTATAAAAGTGTTTCTTCTAGTTAGAATAGCTTCTCGAAAAAGTTGGTTCAATGTGACTTCCTTTAAAAGTTTTTTTCAAAGAGAAAGCTCTTTCAAAAATTAGTTTCTAACCACTAATTAAGAAAGCTTAATCTGGAAGCTCTTTGGCTTTAAGAAGATGGAGATCTTCACATATGACAATCATGACAATAACGAAAACTAAATAATAACATTCCTCAAAGCATTGGAGCTCAAGTAACAACATTTTTTGCTTTGAACAAAAGTTACATTTCTAGGAAGTCTTAACTTTTTCGGTTAAGAGAAATATAACTTTGAAAACCATGTTTTGCGAAATAAGTAACTTGAAACTAAGTTGGCTTATTTTTAAGCACAGCTAAAAAAGCGTTAATGTTAAATATAACTTCTGTAGTAGCAAAATTCTGACTTTTTCGATCACAAATTCGAGATAATGTCATAAACAATTGGCATGTATCACATAGATAAATCCATTGTATTAAAATATAAAAGTTCCACTACAATCTATGAGTTACTTCGATTAGAACTCACTTCATCATAAAATTGGACCAGCTGACACGTTTCACAAAAAAACTGTCCACCCATTGATCAAAAGAGCTACATCTAACACCTAGACCGCATTAATCAAAAGAACCAAAAACGAGAGACACATACACAATTGAACTCCTAAAGGTCAAGAGAAAAAGAAATAAATCTATCTGGCTGCACAGTTTGATAAACCTTCTGATCTTTTGGGAATTCCTAAAATCTGCAAACACCATGAATGCAAGCGCCAAGCAGCATTAGATCTAATATATACTCCTGTTTTTCTTGTTATTTTTTATTTTGCTGTATCTTCATCCTTGATCTTCTCATTTTCTTATCAATTATTTAAACCACCCAACGTGTACCAAGAAAAAAAATGAAAGCCCCTTCTAAAGCCCCTTTTGCTTCCTTGCACAACTGTCGTTCCAATTCTCTTGAAATTCTTCTATTTATTTAGCTTTTCTGAACAACTGAATAGCAGTTGCAATATAATTACCATCAGCCATACTGCATAAAATTGAAGACTACTCTATTACTGATACTGGTGGAATGATTGAAGAGACTGATAAACAGCACTGCATCCTACTAATTGCCAACAACGATATTAGTAATATAATATATAAAATACGAGTTTGTGCTTTGAGAAGAAATAATTATTTAATTTCTATATATTTCCATTTTTTCTTCAAAAAATTGCATACATACACAGATGTACCATTCAGTAACAGCTCTTTATAGAAGAGCTCTGAATAATACCTTGCTTTGAGATACCTATAACATCAAGGGGAAACAACCAATGTAACAATTTGACAAATCCTCATACATTCAAGGGGCAGCTGCATCACACATAGACCATCCTCCACAGCAATTTTTAGACCACAGCAACCTTCAAAGAAAATTTCAAGCTTCATCTATTTCCCCACAGAAACCATTCTGTCTACCCAGGTAATTCCACTAATTACATATAATATGCACCACCTGAGCTCCTTTGTGCACTGAAGCTTCTCGAAACTAGTAGAAAACATTATTATAGCTAAAGCTAATCCGTGGTTGAAGGGCAAGATGAATATTTTATTAATAAGATATCTCACAGTCTAACAGAAACTTGGAGATACTTCTGACTGTGTTCATAAGCTATTAGCCGATTAGAACATAAGAACTGATCTACCACGACACGCATAACCAATATCAAACAATTCAAAAGCTATGCAACAAACAAAAAACACATACACTTGCAACCGCTATAACCAACTAAAATTTGATTTAAGTACGAGAAATGAGTTTATAATATTACCCCAACGTTGTTGGCCTCCCAGAGCCTATGAACCCCATAGTCCACCGCCTGCAACACCGACATAGAATATATATAAAAAAAAAAACCCGCACAGAGGAACCCGTAGCACTGCACATTATGTATCACAGTCACGAATTTCTTGACCCGACCTCGAACATATTAGATCCATTTTCCCCGAAATTAATGGAACAATAGAAAATCGTTCAATATTATTCAAATTCAAAAGACAAAAATATACAAGATGAAAAGGTATGTTCAACGATACTAACGCGTTCACCAAAGAAGGCGCCTACGACGACGAAGGTGACATAGACGGAGGTGCGGCGCATAAAGACTCTGTAGAGACCTTCCCAAACGCCACCTCCGCTTCTTCTAGCTACCGGTTCCATTTTAGATTTTGTTTTTCTTTAAATTTTTTACTCTCGATCTCTTGTGGTTTGCGTGGAGAAAATGGAGAAATTGGAGATTTGGGAGTAATGACGGCTTTTACTGTTTCACTGAACCGGACCGGAGGCTCTACTGTTACTAGTAAAACCGGGGTCATATTCGCACATCTTTGGTTCTAATCAGTAATTACAACACTTGGCCCGTTTGGCCTGGATTAAAATCATTTTCAATAAACAAAATCCCTTTTTTTATTGTCTGAACATTCAAGAGCTAAGACCATTTCAATGTCCCATTTCGCCATGCATAAATTAAACCAACAATTAAGATAAGCATGAAAATTAAAGTTTTTATGAATACACATACACCCAATACATCGAAACTGTGGCCCATGGATTAAAAAAAAAACTATTTCAACATCAAAAACAACAAAAACAAGAGTAAACATATAATAATGGATTCTAAATTGTAACCAAGCGTCGCCCACTGGTTCCATGCCTGATTCATAATTAGAATGTTTCTCCGACCCTTTCTAATCAGGGCTAAAAATCCCGAAAATGGAAAATGTCAAAATAAGAATAAGACTTAAGGCGTGTTTGATAGAGATTAAAATTAGATTTTTAGTAAATTTTGATAGAAGTTTTTGAAATATTTGGTGTAAATGTTGTGAGACCATAAAAGATGTGGTTAATATTGATTGTTTGACTTTGATTTAAATTAAAATCTGATTTTAATCAGGACCAAACATGGGCTTAATATTATTAGAAATGCCCAAAAAAATCATATTTGTAAAGCAAAAACATAGACNGAAGTTTTTGAAATATTTGGTGTAAATGTTGTGAGACCATAAAAGATGTGGTTAATATTGATTGTTTGACTTTGATTTAAATTAAAATCTGATTTTAATCAGGACCAAACATGGGCTTAATATTATTAGAAATGCCCAAAAAAATCATATTTGTAAAGCAAAAACATAGACTCCTATGAACGTAGAAAATATACCGAATGGGTTGATTTGAATTGAAATTGTCAAGTCATCCATAACTATTTAGTCAAAGCAAGAATTCATTTTGATCAAACCATCTAGTTTCCTTTATTTATTAAAGGGCATATCTCATTTCAAGAAATCCAATTAAAATTTCAAGTTAAAATCAACAATTAATTTTAACCACACATTTAACAGGATCCACAATTTTTCAACCACACACTTCATCAACTTTTATCAAAATCTACTAAAAATCTAATTTTAAATTTTACCGAACAAGGCTTGGTGTGTTTTGTTGCAATTTTTTGAGATAAATGCTTGCGTGGTCCATTGTTTGCAGTATGAAAATTATCATTAATCTATTTACTTTTCCACCATAATATTGATTATAGGAAATTAGGGATTACATAATATCATGTCTCCAACTCGCACACATTGTCTCGCCCTGAATGGGATAGAAAATCTCGAATGGTAAACAGGGCATAATTAAAATGGGAACATGGTCCCCTTCATGAATATTTTCTATTAAGTAATAATTAAACGGAACGGTAAATGAAGATATTATAATCTCCGCCTCCTTACCATCCCTACTTGATGCTTGTAAAAGAATTTGATAGTTGTCATTGCTTGTGTGAAAACTAGACATGGACATTGTTATCTTGAACCACATAAA
Source organism: Fraxinus cuspidata (assembly GCA_903798385.1). NCBI lineage: Eukaryota > Viridiplantae > Streptophyta > Magnoliopsida > Lamiales > Oleaceae > Fraxinus > Fraxinus cuspidata. The sequence continues at coordinate 18,162 of CAIGRP010064733.1, read as the reverse complement.
TTGGATCAGAATTAACCTAATTAGCAGGTTTGATTCAATGTTAGAAAATTTTGGTGTAGTTCTAGCTCTTGAAAATCTAGAATCAAACAGTTTTGACCTGGTTCTCAATTCTAGCCATAGAACTGAATTTTGATGTGTTTCAAAATTATTATTTCTTAAATCACTTAATTAAAACATAATGTATATGAATTTACATGTTCAGAATAATCAACACTTTTGTCATCTAAAAGAAAAGACGGGAAAGTGAAACAAGAAAATTTACGTAACATTACGTACACATCACAATTTATTTTTGAAACACAAAGAACCTAACAATAGTGAACACTGTTCAAGTACAACCCAATTTCTTTCTCGTGTATAGAGCCAATGATTTTATATTTATAATTTTTAGCTCATGTTTGGTGGAGATTAAAATTAGATTTTAATAGATTTTGATAAAATTTGATGAAATATGTTAATGAAAAGTTGTGAAACCTATAAATTGTGCTGTTAAAATGATTTGTGTTGACTTTAGCTTAAATTAAAATTTGGATTTCAATTGCAATCAAACGGGGATTAATAAGAACAAGTTTTGATACCATTCTTGAGAGAATTGAATTGAATTGAACCGTCCACTGCCCACATCTAGTAGAAACAACACTTTCCACAAGAATTTCGAAATGAAATTAATATATCCTAAACTCATCAGGCGTTTTCAAAAAAATAGAAAATAAAAAACTCATTTTATGAAAAAACAAACAAATAAAATCATGATTAGAGATAGAAAAAAAAAAGTTATGATGCTAATAATTAACTCCTTTTCATATTATGAATTCTCTTAAAAGAAAGAAAAGGAAAGAAAAATAAATAATCTAAATGTTCGGTTGTGTTTGAGCCACATTATTTTGGAAGAATATATTTTGAAATAGTAGATTGATGGAGAATGTGTGGTTGAAAAAGAAAGAAAAGTTATTGATGTGAGGAAAAATATTATTTTATTGAAGATTGTGTGGTTAAAAATGAGTAAAGAATTAAAATGAAAAATTTTAATGCGACTCAATCGGAGACCCACACATCATTTTTGATAATTTTCCATCAGAGCTTCTGCAAAACCCTAAAGGCTAAAATATCCAAGTTAGATCCATTTTGTTCAGATCGAAAGAGATTTTATCAGTTCAAATAATGGAATTAAAAAAATAAAAAATTAAAGACTTTCCAATGTTATCACAGATTGAATACCAGGAAATATCAGTGAAGGCTACCTTGATTTGCATAGATTCATTCACTCCATAATTAAACAGACCTAGAAGTTACACAAATAATCTAAAGGAGAAAAAGTTCACTGCCAAGACTGCTAACAGCTTATTTATATATCAAGATTCATACTCTTCAACTTTTAACACCTACAACCTTTCTTGAGGCTCCTTCGAGCCTCAGCAACTAGGGCTTCTCGAGCTGAAACAGCTCCACTTGGGGCTAAAAATGCATCAAATGAAGAATAATCCACCCATTCCTTGAGAAAACCCTCCTGACCCCATCTCTCTGGTATTGACATTTTCCCAGCCACTTCATTCCAATGCCTCTTCAGTTTTTCTCTCCCAGAATCAACTGCATTTGCTATTGATGGATCTGTTACTAACTTCTCTTCATGGGGTGTGGTTTTAGAAGATTTCACATACTGATTATATGGAAAATGGAGTGCAGAATTTCCTTCATGGGATTGAGTTTTTTGGGTTGTTTCTGAAGAATTATGAACTGGGATTTGTTTGGAACTTGAGTTTGTGGTGGAGGATGCTTCCATTTTCGTGCTGCAATGTAGTATGAACACTGATGATTTCTTTAAAGACTTGGAGTTTAGCATTATCCTTATAAGACTTTATATAGGAATAGATGCAAGTGAAAGGATTCAACGTGTGGTAGAAATTTCACAATACGTGTCAAAGCTCGAGTTAAAGCGCGCACTCTATTGCTATCTCGCATTAAAGAACCAGTCGTTCTTCTCTTTGGTTGGTTTGCAAAGTTTGCACATGTCACTATTCTTGAATTTGAGTCCAAATATTCGATGAGACGACGAAAATTTGATTCAATCCATCAAGCACGCTAAAATTTCATCACACTTTACACTATAAGTAATTCAATTTGAACTTCAAATATATAGTGTATGGTTCTCGTAGAAGCACACGGTACGACTGCGGAAAAAAAAATTGTGTGGCTAAACTAGAACTACGTGCTTCCCTCCTTAAAAGTGAAGAGAGAGGCTAACGAGGTAGGACAAATGTCAAGTGTAGACCATAAATAAAGAGAATTTAGTTAAAAGCAGCAAAGATGTGGACATGTATCAGTAGAAATCAGATATTTTGGCATTTGATGACGTTTCTTGGTTGTTGTCCTTAGAAAATAATGAACAACTTTTGGCCATATATACAAGAGATAATTGCAGTTGAAGCTCCAAACCTTTCAGGCAGTGGCAGACTTTCTCTTAATCTTTCAATTGTTGCAACTGTCACTCCTATCATTTCAAATTATAACAGTTATTTTGATCACATCAATTTTAGAAAGGCAAAACGAAAATTTAATATTTCCCCATAAAATAATTAAAAACTTAAATAAAAAACCATTAAAATAAAATAAAAAAGGAAAAATTATCTTCTTCATCAACCCTCCACCCAACCCCCTCAACCCAAAACTAGAAATTTGCCACCGATCACCATCTTCCCCATCGCCATCGACCACCATCACCAATTTGTTCTTAAAAATAAATTGGTCAGTCTAACCCTATTGTTTCCGATGTAAATTTGAGAAGGAACCCCAACGAAGCTGCTCCTCGAGAGGGAAGTAAGAAATCCAATGATTTACTTATCTAATGTGCTCCTAATGGAACCAATTCATTTGAGGAAACGGACAGAAGTGGGCTATTGAGTAATGATAGGAATGGAGAATTAGAGAAGCAAGGTGAATGTGGAATGGTTTCCAAAGTTAGCAATCAGACATCCCCATTGCAATCTTCTGATTCGAAAGACAAATTTACCAATTTTGAAATATGAATCAACTTTGGGAATTGTCACCGGGAGGCTCTCATTCCTTTGGTGATGCCAAAGATGCACATGTTTGCACTGATGATATAGTAAGTAGAAATTAGATTCAAACTCTCATTTCATTTGAGATTATAATTGAAAGCAAAAAATTTGCCTTAAATGACTCAACTTGCTGCATCACTCATTTATCGACCACCGCAACAACCATCGTCATCTCCATCGACCACAAGAACAAATTGGTGGGGGTTGATGAAGAAGATAGTTGTTCCCCTTTTATTGTTTTTTATTTTTTTGGTTTTTTATTTAATTTTTTAATTATTTTATGGAAAAAATATTAAAATACTGTTTTGCCCTTTTAAAATTGATTAAATTGTGGTCAAAATTAATTTTTTGGGTCAACTAACAACAAATTGGATGGAAACCGTCAATTTGGGCCTCAGCTGTTACGATTGGAAAGGTTTGGGGTGACGACTGCAACAGTTGAAATGTTAGAGAAAAGTATGCTACTGTTTGAAAGATTTGGGCCTCAGCTACAATTATCCCTATGTATAATCATCTATGGAAAATGTACTTGTCAAAATTGGACCAAAATAATGTGAGAAGTGTTCGATCATGAAGCACTGTCCATTTTTGATCGCTTTCAATTAAAAATGCAATTTAAAGGTCATTAAGAAAATAAATATAATATATATAATATAACAGTGTCTTCAAGAGATTATCTAAATACAAGATACTTTCCATTTTTAATAATTAATGCTAAAAACAAGATTCAAGAAACTCTCTATTTTAATTTTTAAAAAGTAAAGAGTGACTTTGACTCTACAAATTTAGATAGTAAAATTCATTCTTTATTTTTAATTTACAATTATGCATTTAATAAACTACAAATTTCAATACTTGTATTTAAATTATTCAAACCATATTTGAACATACTAGTTAACGTTAAATATGCGTTGCATGTTATTATGAAATACTTTATAAGTGTTGTAAAAGTGATGTTAAATATATGTGTGTGTGTGAGAGAGAGAGAGAGAGAGACAGTGAATGTTAAATCATTTATTTAATTTTTAATTAAATAAAATTAAATGTTAATTAACATGAACGTGAATAATGAAATGTAATCTTGAATGTGAAATTCTAATTAATTTATAATTAGAATTAATAACACTAAAATGCATAAATAAATATGAATATTAATTAAATGAATATGAATGTTAATTAATTGCGAATTAGTAATAGAGAATTTATACATTAATGAAAGCACACGAGTGAAATAAATCTGTCAAATATACACGTGGATTAATAGTAACTAAATGATTAAATAAATTAAATACATATTGAAAAACAAAAAAGTGTTGTATTATTGAAATAATTGAATTATAGTACGTCTAAAATTGTCCAAAAATGATTTTAAGTAAAATTGGATGTTAATTAACATATATGGACGTGAATTATGAAATGCATTCTTGAGTGCGAAATTATAATTAACTTATTATTAAAATTAATAACATTGAAATGCATAAATAAATATGAATATTAATTAAATGAACGTGAATGTTGAGAATTTATACATTAATGAAAGTACACAAGTTATAAGAATATGTTAAATGTACATGTACATTGATGATAATTAAATGATTAAATAAATTAAATACATATTGAAAAACACAAAGTAGGATATTATTAAAATGATTGAATTATAACAGAGCTACAATCGTCCCAAAAACAATTCTCACTTTATGTGATATTTATAGATAACAAATATTAAATAAGAGAAGAAAAATCAATAATGTTTACTTGATAAAAACAAAATGAAGAGTCAAAATAGATAATTATGAAAGTGTATAAAAAATTTACTATCTAATTTTATAAATATTCTCTATTATAATATATTCTTTATAAATTGAGAGTCTCTTTGACATATTCTAAGAGGAGGACTGTAAAATGGAAAATTTATGTTAAGAGTGATCATTTCTGAAATTTTTGAAAATTGAAATGGAATCTATGTTATTGTTAAAATTGAGTGACATTTTAATCATTTATTTTTTGAAGTTATATGTGTATTTATTTAATAAAATTTTAATCATTTCTTTTTTGAGGATATATGTGAATTTATTTAATAAAATTTTTCTTCGACAACATAGATTTCTATATATGAATAGATCAGATATAATAAGATGTATTTTAATTACGTTAGAAAAAGATCTCTATCTTTAGCTCTTGTTTGAGCTCCATTATTTGGAAAAAAATTTAATATTATTTTATTGATAGAATACGTGGTTTAGGAAATGAAAAATAAAACTGAATTAAAATTTAATGTGGGCCTCAGAAAAGCGGTGGTGAGGTGACTAAGGACCAGTATTTATAAACATTAATAAATACATCAGTAAAAATGTCAAAACCATCAATGCGTGAACCATGGTTGCAAATTTTAATATTTGTAATTGGATATTGGAAAAAAAACACACAATTCCTAATGCGTTGGGAGACCTATCCAAAAAATTTAAATTCTCGAGTCACTTATCAACAAGTGCAAATTTGGAATAAGATTTCGAAAGTTGACTGTGTGACCATTCGAAAAGGCATTTTCAAGTCCAAAATTGTTTATGAGATTAAAATGTTGTTTTTAAACATGTTTGAATAATTTTTTTAAATTGTTTTTTCTTGTTAAAAGAGATTTTAGATGAAACTAATTTAAAATAATTTTCTCATGAAACTCTTTTAGAAGAAGTAAAAAATCTTGCCAAACGAGTCATATATTTAAGCCTCAGTTTGACATCATTATTTCATAACTCTTTAATTATCATACTCATTTCAACTACACATTTACACAATAAAATATTTTACACGTAAACTCAAAATTTTCTCGATTTTTTAATTACACGTTCTTAAAAAAAAAATCAATATTCAAAACTCTATTTTCTCAAAATAATGGCTGTCAAACAATGGGTGATCACCTCAAAAAACAAAGAGTTTAATTGTCAAGAAAGATATTATGCATTGATAAGATCAGTGATTCCAAAAATAAAAAATGATTAGAAATTTAGAACAATATCCTTTCTTTGATGCAAAAGTTTTTGGGACTGAGCCATCAGTAATATGGGCATTTTGTCACTACTTCGTTCAATCCAACATAGATTATGATTTAGTTTTGTAGCTTTTGAGCGTTCATGAAATTCTTTTTTTATACCAGAAGATAAGCCTTTTGCCCATCACTTGAGTGGGTTTCTCTTTACCAGATTTTGCAATATTTTCTCATTAATTGACTGTTGACATGTTCGATACGATGAAGTGCATCGATTTAGTGTTTCCAGGCCTAACTGAATTAATTTCTTAGTTTTTGTGATATACTCGTTTAACATTTTTCCTCTCAAGCGTTTAATTTTCGTTATTACGCCCCTTCAAGTCCCATAGCTTCTTCTCAAGAAAAATAATTGTCCATAGAGTTCCACTTCGACTAGTATCAGTCCACATGATGTAGTCCATTGTCCTTTCTTGCGTACAAAAAAATATGAGAAGAAGACTCCTCAACAAAAATTCTTCGCTTGATGCCGTTGAAATTCTCTATTCGTAGATTTTGATATCGAAAAAAGAATTGATTTCATTCAACATAGAATTTAAGATATTATGCTTGGACACATTTATGCTATATAGTGAACGGAAAAATGATTAATAAGGTGTTTTACATGCTTAATGTTTAATTTGAATTAATCGAATGGATTTCTTCTCACTTTATATTGTATTTTATCTATATGGGTTAAATCCTCAATTCGAAAATTAATTAAATAAAGAATAAAAGTGATTTGAAGCTTTAATTGGACAAAAAATGGTGATGGATGACTTTGGTACTCAATTGGACAGTTTTAGATAGTTTATTGGAAGATTTCATTAATTTTGAGGATCAAATTGAACATTTTGTAAAGTTTGAGGACAAAATGGATGAACTTAAATTGTTGGACTTACTTGGAAGAAATCAAGAGATGGAACCTGGTGTGCAAATTCGAAAAAATCACTGGCCGATTCAGGCCGGGATTTTATGTTTTTTCAACTTCAAGGATATTTTGGTTAATTCAATGGCACAATTTCAAGACCCTTTGGAGACTACAAATAGGCTTAAACCTGGTCAAATGGAAGGGGTTCCCAGCAATGTAAAATCATTGAAGGGGATTTCCATTCCATTAAACATCAATTCTTGGTAGTAGTTGTGATTTGAGCAACAATAATATCGACGAAGAGTAAGAAATCGACATATAAATAATTACACAAATTTAATTATAAGTGGTTCGACATTGTGTCTATATCCACAAGAGTAAAGCAGCTATGATCTTTATTATATATAAATAATAAGGTTACATCATCTATATGTATTAATCCTAACTTTAGCCTATACAAGATTTTAGAATTTGTACACGATTACAGGGGAAAAAAATACTCATTTATTGTACCGTGGGAGGCGCTGCACTACGCTCCAACATCGACCTATTTATTTTAATAAACATGTATTCTATTCTATATGGCCACATATTACAACAGTACAATAGTAGTAAAATTACAACAATCCTTCGGAGACTTGGATATTTTTTGAAGAGAAATAATGTGCCGTCTATAATTATTGAAGAGATTCAAGATTAAAGTTGAATCCATATTTTCTTTATTATCTAGGTTATTTATTCATTATTTTTCTTGTATTGATCAAAACATGATAAACTAAACTTTCCGTCATTAGGTTTTTTTATGAAATCACATTCATTATTTAATTCAATAAATTGTTTGTTTTTTTATTAAATTCTTGTGATTGTCGTTGCATGTTATTATTTTTTGTTGACATCCTATTAGTTGGCCAATTTTAGAATTGTGTTTTGGAATTTGGAATTATATTGAAAGATAAATCACATTATGGCTTAAATAACAAATCACCATTAGGTCCTATACGAGATAGAGATATATGTCTAATGCATCTTAATTGGCTTTGTCCATGAAGTTCGGGAATGGCCATGATTTTTAATTACTTAATTGATTTTGTCACATTGGATTTTCCTAATAAATTTTTAACAAGACATCATTTGATTACTCCATATTCTTTGTATTCTTTTTCCCTTCTTTGGTATTTTGTCACTTTTGATTTTTACCAAATAAGGTTTTTAACAAGGCAATTGTTACGTAAGTAGTTATTTAAGGAGAAGTGTTATAAATTAATTACTATTCATAAATGATCCTTGTATAAATGCAAACCTAATTATAACCTATACATATTGAGTTTGATTTTTAATAAAATATAAACAAAAGCTTTGATTCTCTCTATTCTCTTCTATTTCTCTCTCTATTTATAACAAATATTTATTTCACAATCTAGATTTCTATATAATACATTGATAAGATAAATAAGATGTAGTCCAAATTATGTTTGGGAATTTAATATCTTTAGCTGAACATATTGTCAAACCATCAATGCATGAACCATTGCAACAAATTTCAATTATTAATTTGTAATTGGACATTAAGAAAACATAATTTCCATCCTATTGACTTGGGATACCTATTCAAGATATTTGAATTCTTGATTAATCACTTACCAAGAAGCATCAATTTGGAATAAATTTCTAAAAGTTGACTATAATTATTATTACATTAAAGAAAGGAGTTTAATTGTCAAGAAAGCTATAATAAGCATTGATGAAATTAATTATTCCAAAATGAACAAATTGCATACAAAAGGATTAGAGATTTAGAACAATATCCTCTCTTTGATGTATAAGTTTTTAGACTGAGCCATCTGAAATATGGACATTTTGCGACTACTTTCTTCAATTCAACATAGATTATGATTTACTTCTTTAGCTTTTGATAAGCCACTTGCCCATCACTTGAGAGAGCTTCTCTATACCAGCTTTTGCAATCTTTTCTCACTACCCAACGTTCGATAAGATAAGTTGGATAGTAACAACACAAATATAATATCGGAGGCACCCCTCACGTTTTAAAAAAAATAATAAAAATCCACTAACTCTCATTTCTCTAAGTTTGAGTATTACATTCATCCCGTGACCACTTTTTGAATCGTATCTTCATAGAAAATTAGGTTGATATACCTAAAATGTCATTGTGAAGATGAATTTTCTAATATTAATTACAATTTAATTTCTTCATTTTAATAATATGTTAATATTTTAAAGACTTTTTGCATGTGAATTTTTTTGAATATGCATACTAATAGAAATTTTTACTAAAAATTAGATGAAGAATCCGGTATTATTAATGAATTAAAATTGAATTATATATAATTAAATCTCATAATTAGAAATTCATAAACTATAATAAAATGTTAAATATAAATACTTGCCTTTTACGATTCAAGTAAAAAGTTAGCTAAAAAATAGTATATTTTAGTTAACCAAAATATTATACACCCTTAAATTTTATTATTAAATAGGGACTATATTATATAATAGAATGTTATGTCAAAATATCCCCATTGGTCATTTTCTACAATTTATAACAACTTCGTTACAAAATTTTCATGGCAATCAATATCCATTCTCATTTCAATTTTATTTATTTCTTTTTTCTTTCACAAGACAGCTATTTGAATAATAAGTCAACACGTTATGTAAAAAAGAAAAAGAAAGAAAATACACATTAAAATTGTTTGTTTTATTTGTTTTGTACCCAAAAAAATGAGATTTAAAAATTAAAACTGTCTTTTTCCGTAATTAACAACCATTGAACCACTAAGTTTGATATTATCCTAATTTAAATCTTTCCTATCAATAAATAAAAATAATAGTATTCTCTTCTCGTAGTTTGTCAGACAAGTGAGTTCGTTATTGTTTATGATTATTTTGCTACTTTACAATTTCTGATGAAATTGTTTTTAGTAATAGAAAATTCTATTTTTTTCCTTCCCAAGGGCATTTTTGTTAACTTCAACATTATTTTAGATGATATGTGTTTTGAAAAGTGGCAAGAGGCGACTGTGATATTCAAAACTAAAAATAAGGGAGGTTGATCTGGTTTTTAAAATGTGAGTAGCGTTGTCTTTGATACTGTGAGTGTACGTGATATAGTCTAATTGATTTATGAGGGAAAAAGAAAAAGTAAAAAAAAAAAAAAAAGGTCTTGTCCACAAATGTAACCCATTTAACATACTTTGCGTGTACTAATCAGTAATCTTTCTTTAATATACACAATGTTTAGATAATATTATATTCTTTAGCTCTTTTAATTGAAAAATAATGCACTAAGCTTATACAAACCAGATTGTTGGACCCCATATATATAGTTTTGGATGTGATCTAGACCATTAATTTTTCAAGAGACAAAAGCTCTCAAACCATTATAAAGTAGTTCAGATTTTCAAAGAATACTAGATCTCAGGACCCCCTCTCTCTATAAATCTTGCACATTTTCCAACATGGAATAGATTCTGCTATACAATGATTCAAACTCAGATGCATGAATACCTATATGACATTTGTTTATCTCTTACCAAATTAAACTATTCAAAGCCAATCATTAATTGTAGGAAAGAGAATAATTGGTAGAGAACATATTTAGGTAATACACAAAAACATAAAATATTTGCACATCTCCAGGCAAGAGATCATGGATCCCTCAAACCATTATTGAGAAATTAAAGTTCAATTTTTTTTACAAATTATAATAGGAGACTTATATTTGAAGTTTCATTTTGAAAAATAAATTAACTCAATTTCTTTATGAACTTGAGACCATCCCGTGCCAAACTTTGTAGGGAAAAAGAATCTTGATGTGGCACGACTATAGGTGATGACAAGGAATGGATGCTGACCCATCAACAAAGCAGGTAGTACCAAACAAATCAATATCAATGCCTGGATGGCTGGATTAATAATACGCACAAGTGGGGTTTCTTATTGGTGGTTGTTTCATAGTGCAATAATAAATATATCTTTATAAAGGCTTGAGTTGTTGAATACTTGTTCACTCAAAGGTAAACTCAATCAAGAAAATCACCTTTAAAATCTTGAATCTTCATATTCCATCCTTTCCAGTAATGTTATTCATAGTCAACGATTGTAAGTAATTATTATAAGTATCAATTTATTATTTGATGCATTAATGGATGACAAGTTAATGAATCAAATAACAAGTTGCTATATAAAATGATTACTACGATCGCGACTATAAACAACATTATTTTTTTCATACTTCCAATTCTGAAGATGACAAAAGGGACCAATAATATAACATAGGCGGTTAAAGATTTAGAGAGAGTGGAGTAGGAGGCACTGATTCTAGTGGTTTTCTACCTATTTTTATGTACAAATTAACTTGTGCTGATTTGATATTCAGTTTTCCTTGATATACATTAAGTTTGACATCATGGATGAAATTATGTGTGTTGAAATATTTTTGTACATTAATTTTAACAATATTCTTTTCCAATTAATGGTCAAACCATAAATATACATTAATTGTTTTAAATTATAGTTTTTTTTCTTTTAGTTTTTGGTTTGCAAACCCCACAAAGCCTGATGTCCTCTCAGAGCTTTGTAAGGACAAGATTTTGTGTACCATTGAGAGAGAAGAAATTGGAGACTCCTTCTATGAGATGATATAACTTTAATTTGACAAGAAAGCTTTGATCTTTCTTGTTCTTTCTCAAGTCCCCCTCCCCACCAACTCCACCCCACCTTTCAAAGTATAGTTTTTGGACTAGAAAGTAAACTTTCTCTGCAGAACTACCCTTGTAAAAACTGATGTGAACAAGTAAAGAATATCCCAGCAAGCATTCTTCATATCACTCTTTTGGGCACTGCAGTTTCCTCTGCTGAAAACTGGTGTGAAAGAGAATTTTGCATGGCAAGTCATGGAGTTGGAAGGCATGTTTTATCAGATTTGGGGCCCTCACAGCATCACCATATTTCATATGCAGTTCCTCACACGCTTCATCTTCCTCCTAATACAAGCTTCTTGTATATATTGCTCAGAATAAAAAAAAATATATATTAATTTTTCATTTCTGACATGGGATTTTAATTTTTTTTTTTCCTACCTTGTCACAGAAATGAAGAAGGATCTGCTTTTGATTTTGAGGAGCCAGAGAGGACTATTGGCCTGCAAAGAGTTAAGATAAATAATGATGATGAAAAACAAAGTACGCAATTCCCTCTCTCCATTTTTTGACGGTGTGGCGTGGGGGTAGGTAGGGGTTTGAATACGTCTACAGAGCCACAGAAACGATGCTTACTATTTCTAACACAGAAATCATTCTTGGTCGAGAGATTTGAATAACGTCAAGTTCCATACAAGGAAACTTACCCTTTTGCATGATTTTACTGCCTTTATAACTGCTGAGAAAAAAAAAAGAGAGAAGAATAAAAGGGAGATTAGCTTTCACCCTTTTGCTAGTCTGTATTTAATTCCCTTCAGATCCTCAAAGATTTTTGCTTTTGTGATTTTTTTGCAGCTTTTTACTCAGTCAGGCAGCGTGCAGCAACTCTTGAAATGTTCCCTTCTTGGCCTATGAAATTCCATCACACCCCAAGAGTAATCTTTTGTATTTATACGTCTTCTTTAAAGTCTTTGACTCTCTTATCTGTTGAAGAAAAGTTTCTCTTAAACTTCTCTTCTTCAAGTCATGACACTTATTTCTGAGTTCTTTTGGAGGTTACTTGAATTTTTCTAGAAAAAAAATTGTTGTGTTGTGTTTTGTTTATTTTTAATTTTTTTCGGTGATAATGATGAAATCATTTTTTGACTCATTTCTTTGGTGATTTGTATCATTAATAAAGGGAAGATCAAATTCTGGAGAAGACAGCGCCGAATCAGACTCGGCACTGAATACACTTGCAAGTAAAGGAGACACCACCACCACCGGCCACCGTCTTCAGCCACCGCAACCACCAGAAACTCAGCCACAAATGGAGATTGCCAGTTCAAGTGACAACCCTACAACAGGAATGACAGAGTCTCAATTAGAAGCCAAACCAACCCCACCAAAGGTGTGTGTGTGTGTGTGTATTTATACAAGTCCCAAGAACAGTAGATTAATCCCTTTTGTTTTTAGGCCTTTATCTATGAAACTCGAGTTTAACTGTTTAAGTCCATGTTAATGATGACTACCTTTTTGCAGTCCCAAAACTGTAGATTAATCCCTTCTATATTTAGGCCATTTGCATTTAATTTTTTCTGGGTTTTTGTGATCCAATTCTAGAAGAATGCCTGATGAGATACACATTGAGTAGTCAAGTCATCTCATCATTATTTTCAAGAACAATTTACACATCCTATCAGAATTGTGAAAGTAACCTCATAATTGCTAATAGTTACAATTGTATTAGTAAAAAGTCATGAAATCTTTCAAAATATTCTGCTGTTGCTTTCACCTTACCTTCATCTCTTCCAGTAAAATCCAAAAAATAAAAAAGAATTGAGAAAATCATAAAAATAATAATTTATTCATCGACTCATAAGTTATATATTTATTGAGCTTTTTTTCTGGCTGATCAACCATTTTTTATTATCTTTTCAAATTATGCAGAGAAGGGGAGCTGGTTCTAATTCAGATAAAGTTTTAGATGTTAAGGTGATTTATTCATTCACATTATGCTCATGCATGCACGCATTAAAGAGCACATGCACGTTTGTAAATTTTCTTTTTGAACATTTTTTTATGAATAATGTCAATTATAGTGAACACTATTAATAGTTGCTATACTACATACGTATGACAGTTTGTTATTTGATACAGATACAGTAAAAAACTAATGCATCAAATATCAAATTGTAATATGTATGTCATGTATTACGACTATGAGTTGTCTTCTTTATAAATAGCATTACCCTTTTTATTGCAATAAACAATTGCTTCAAGAACAGTTTTTTCCCCTTTAAGCTTATGATTTGTTCACTGATTACAGACATTAAGACGTTTAGCACAAAATAGGGAAGCAGCAAAAAAGAGCAGGCTCAGAAAAAAGGTGCGTGCCAATTATTTTGCCTTGCGATTTTAATTTTGTAAGTAACTTGTGCTACATGTGTGAAAAAATGAGCAGAGATATAAGCTCGGTTTGTTTTCCATTCTTTTAAAACTCTTTTTTCTGTATATTCATTTTCAACCACATATTTACAAAATAAAATATTCTACACATAAGCTGAGAACGTCCAGTGCCAAAGTCATTGAATGGGTAAGTCACCAATCCCTAAAGTATGTAATCTGCTGGGTTACGGACGGACATTTTACCAGAGGTTTCTAATCTACCATCGTGTGATTCCTATTGAAGCATATACTCGGGGGTGGGTGCAGGGCGAACGATTTTAAAGCAGACTCCCCATTCATTAGATAAAGATCACCAAGATTTCGTGATGTTTGTTTTAAATTGTCAAGTTGCAAATAATTGTTTACTAAGATCTGATTATGGGAATGTAGGGGCGAACCAAAAAAGTTTGGGCAGTTTTTTTCTACTTTTTAACCACACGTTCTTAAAAAATTCACCATTCAAAGAATACTTCTCGAAAAAAAAAGACCACCAAATGTGTCCTCTATTTTATGTGTGGATATGTTGTTGTGCAGGCATATATACAGCAGCTAGAATCAAGTAGGATCAGGCTGGCTCAGCTAGAGCAGGACGTTCAGAGGGCAAGTTCACAGGTTATTAATATATTTCATTTAAGAAACAATTAAGAAGTTTGAAAAATGATGAAATGAATTTAATGTCCATGCATTAATGGTTCAAGTTCTCACTTTTGGCTTCTTCTCCCCCTGCCCCCTAATTTTCTATGCTTCAACAGGGATTTATTATAGGAGGTGGGGTTGCAGGTGGGAACATCAGCTCTGGTAAGCAGGTCCTCCATTGATTTGTTTTTGGCCTTTTTTTCTTCGGTGAATATTTAATCGGGTGTCATTATTTGATTAAAAAAATAAATCGACCTTCACGAGGGTGTGTTGAAGATTAAATTTAGCCGAATAAACATTTTTTTTACATGTTCAGTAGAGGTATCAATCTGACCAGATTAGAAAGGGTAGTTGATCAAATAAATGCTTAAATAATTTAATCATTAAGTTGTTTGATTATAATTTTGGTCTAGTTGAAAAAAGTAGATCATAATGTCAAAACCTGCAATTCTTAGACTAATTACCTGGACTTTTCCGCGATGGAAAGAGAGACAGACGACCACCACTAAGTTCTTTTAGTCAGGTTTAATCCTGACGATCCACAGTTTTCACAATAGACAGCATCCTTAATTTGAATCTCAAGAAAGTTAATCATGCCTTTAGTCAAATTTCAAATCTGATTAATGCTAAGCTTTCAGATTGGTTGGAACATTAATAATTCTTCATTTGACTAATAGATGTCTATAAGTAATTGTCTGGGGAAAAGGAATAGCTTGACAAACTTTGTCAAATTCAATGCACGGTGTAAAAACTTTCTTTCTTACAACGTAATTTTTACCCAGATTTCACATTGCTATGTTCATGTCTACGACTCGTTGACAATTTCTTTGACAGATTGTCAAGATTTAATTAACTTCGATAAAAAACACAGGGTAACCAGTTAATGCAGTGTTGTCATTTGTACATCTGTAAATCCCTATAAAAATCCTGAGTACGAGGAGCTTAATCCGTCTACAAATTCTTCAATTTGTTTAGCAAAACACATAGGAAAAAAAAAAAAACCATTTCCCCTTATCTTTCATGTCTGCACGACCCTATTAGTTCTTTGATATTATTAAGATAACAATCCAATAAATTGTTAATATTGTAGGTGCTGCACTATTTGACATGGAGTATGCAAGATGGTTAGAGGATGACCATAGGCATATGTCTGAACTTCAAACGGCCTTGCAGGCACATTTATCAGATGGTGATCTACGTATCATTGTTGATAAATACATTGCGCATTATGATGAAATTTTTTGCCTTAAAGAGGTTGCTGCTGTTTCTGATGCCATTCACCTCATCACTGGGATGTGGGCTACGCCTGCTGAACGTTGTTTTCTGTGGATGGGCGGGTTTCGCCCCTCTGACCTAATTAAGGTTTGGGTTCAAAGGATTTTTGGTCCTCTCAATCTGTCTTTTTTCCTTTGTGACATTGTACTAATATGATCCTATGTTCCCCGTTTTGTTGGTTAGATGTTATTAGCACAATTAGACACGTTAACTGAGCACCAGGTTGTCGGGATTTACAGCCTCCAACAATCTTCACAACAGGCAGAAGAGGCTCTTTCCCAGGGATTGGAACAACTTCAACAATCTTTAATCAGTACCATAGCCAGTGGTTCTGTTAATGATAGCATGCATCATATGGCTGTTGCATTTGGCAAGCTGACCAGTCTCGAACGTTTCGTTTGTCAAGTAAGTCGAAGATGTAATAAATAGATTTCTCTCCTCTCTATTCGTTTAAGCATTTAAATGAAGAGGTTCAACATATTTCTAGTGCAATGCTGTTACATAATATCATTTGATCATGTTCCAAGAGTATGTTTGATATACAATACTATATAGGACTAGACGGTGCACTAGACTAGATTAGTCTCATTTTCTTTCTTATCATTGTTTAGTATTATCTTGACGGCGTTTTCGTCTAAACCCAATTATGTCAAACGGTAATTTGAAAAGTCAAGCCTAATGAAACTAAAAGTCTTTGCTAGAACTATCAACCCCTTTGAATCTTTGTCTAGAGTTTTCTGTTGATAGTTGTTGCTTAATATCATACTAGATCCATTATATTTATGAGTTACAGTTTTATGCATTTTGGATAGGCTGATCATTTAAGACAACAAATACTTCATCAACTGCGACGCATATTGACAATCAGACAAGCAGCACGATGTTTCCTGGTGATCGGAGAGTACTATGGTCGATTACGAACCCTAAGTTCCTTGTGGGCATCTCGTCCTAGAGAGTAAGCTCTACTTTTACGTGTAGAAAACGGTCGCGTGCTTATTTTTGAGGGATTTCCAATGTAGTTAATAAACAGCATTATTGATGTTTGTAGGAATTTCATTGCTGACGATAATTCTTGCCAAACGAGTACGGATTTGCAAATGGTATTGTCTTCTCGGAACCAGTTTTCAAATTTCTGACCACGATCATCAGAAG
The DNA here is from genome assembly GCA_903798385.1 of Fraxinus cuspidata. Lineage (NCBI taxonomy): Eukaryota > Viridiplantae > Streptophyta > Magnoliopsida > Lamiales > Oleaceae > Fraxinus > Fraxinus cuspidata. The sequence continues at coordinate 1,065 of CAIGRP010064733.1, read as the reverse complement.
ACTTGATGGTTTGATTAGATCAATGGCTTCTGGCTGTCTTGAGTTTTGAGGTTGTCCAGGTTATACTTTAGAGGAGATAGTTTTTTCTTGGACTATTTTGAAGTACTTTTATATAAAAATGTTATCTTGTAAATATAAATCAATTAATGTTAAAACATATAAAAATTCTACAATAACAATAAAAATATTTTTTATTCTTATAAATTTAAGATAAGCTACATAAATCTTTCATTGTCCACCATTCTATCTTAATATTTCTATTAAAATATTTTTTAAGTATTATTATTTATAGAACTGAAATAATGAGACTCTATTATTAATGGCTAGTTTACAAATTATAAGCACCTAAAAATTATTAATCGAATCATGCTAAGAAATTACGAAGTATAGACAATTGAAGATCAAGAAGAAAACCTCGCTAACATGATTGTTAAATTCTCTATTCTTTTTATTCGACTACTATTGTTTGAAAGTCGTACTTTTTTTTTGTTATTTTCAAAATAATAAATAGACTACCTTTTACTTTATTTTTTCTAATTTTTTATTGATTTAACTACTAATACAATTTAGTTGGCGTGCTATGGATGCAATAAATGAGGGAGTATTAATTGTGGGGTCTTTGTCCAATGGAGTCGTCGTTAGGTAGATTAATATTTTTGAAACCAAAAGGACGAAAGGGAAGAGAGGAATTCATGAAGGTGAAGTTATCTGATAAAGACAGACCGAAATATGATAATACATTTGGATTTTGCTATTTGTATATCGAGATGTCAGTGAAGTTATCTGACGTAGACAAACTGAAATATGGTTATATCTTTGAGTTTTGATATTTGTATACTGGTGTACACCCCCTCCCAAATGTGGGGGGCTCACGTCCTATGAAAAATGCATGAGCTTCTTATTGTGTGGGGATTATACACGAGTGTCAACCCCGATACACATATGGCAAAACCTTGTACATTTATGGGTTGTTTGGCACAATAATACTACATGAATATTAAGGTTGACATAAAGTTTGACATAATGTCACGTGACATTTTATCATTTGACAATTTAAAATATCAT